>BQNB010050879.1:0-41290 GCA_026074375.1 Tanacetum coccineum | reverse complement strand
GTCGGATAATTATCTCGCAGGCAAGGGACGTTCGGCTATGATTTTAAAATTTTTACACACGGTAAAAAATAAGTGACCATGAACTATTTATAGGCTCCAGATGGGCTTGGGTTCGTCAAATCACACACAACAGTTGTCAAAGCCCAACCGTGACCGTTGATAGGAAATCGCTCAACACGTGTACACACCGGATGAAGAGACGATGAAAAGTCATAATGGTTTTTAACCCACTGTAATTATGATTTTGTCTCATACACATCAAGAAGACAAATGGATCTCAACTCCTAATAATTATGAATTTTGTTTCATACCTATCAAGACGCAAAAAAAAAGGGGGGGAATGGGAAGAAGAGAAAAGGAGGATGATTAGGGCAAGAAAGAAACAAGGACCAACGTCTCAGGACCCTTCCAGACGAGCACCTCAAGTATGACTTCAATAGTTTACAACTCTTAAAGCCATACTGGGGGGGACATGTCCGCGTATATGCCGGACAGGCTAATAGCCCGAATGGGCCACACAAAGCCCAAGCGAACCACTCAAGCCCAATCGAATCATTCCAGACCAAGCAAGCTATTCAAGTCCGAAAGGGCCACAAGGGTCCGAACGGGCCATGAAGTTCCAAACGGGTACGGGACGTCAGCCTAGTAAACAACAAAGCGCTGACTTCATTTCAGAGATCTACAGGACAACGTCATCAAAGAGATAACGTCACCATAAACACAGAAAGATAGTGACTACACGATAAACTATGACGTCAACTAAAGAGATGTCACCATCTAAGACACAGGCGATAGAGACATGACGAAAGGGTCGTCACCTACATGCCAGAAACCGTACATCTCTACAGTGTTTCGACTAGTATAAATACCCCCGTATTTACTATTCAAAGGACAGCATTTACTGCACACACACACACTTATTACTATAGCCCCTTCGTAGTATTAATATTACCCCACGTATTTATTATTCAAAAGACAACATTTGCTGAACACACATACTCATACTTATTACTGATGCCTTGCCGTCTAGGCTCCCATTATAAAGACCATTCTGGGCTCATTTATTTCTTCCATTCGTAATAGTATATCACGCCCGAGCTTGGGTAGGACTAGAGGGGACATCTCGAAGGGCGAGAGTTGTAAAGGGGAGTTACGTTCTGTCTGTCTGTAATGTTCAAGATAGGTGAGTCGGCTCCATTTAGTCGTGGGAATGGAATAAAGTGTAGAGTAGGGGTCAAGGTGGTGTACGGGTAATTATGTGGGATGTTGCGAGGATGGGGGGTGGGGGGTAAGGTTGGGGGTGTGGGGCTAGACTGGGGGGGAGGGGCGGGGTGGGGGGGTGAGGGTGAGTGGGAGTTGACGTGGGGAGGTGGTGGGTTGTGTGTTATTTTGATTGTTGTGATTTTTAGTAATTGTGTTTTTACACATTTTTTATTATTTATTTTTTTTTTTTTTGTTTTTAATTATTTTTTTATAGATTTTTTTTTTTCTTTTTACTTTAGTTGTTTTGATCCTTTTGATTTTTTTTTTTTTTCCATTTCATCTTTTATTGTTTTAGATTTTTGTTTTTTTTTTTTTTTTTTTTTATTTTTATTCATTTATTTTTTTATTTTGTTTTTTTTTCTTTTTTTATGTTTTTTTTATATTTCCTCATTTGTGTTATTTTGTTATTTTTTTTCTTTTGAGTTTTTTTTTTTTATGTGTTTCTTTTGTCGTTGGTTTTTTTTTTTTGTTTTTTTATTTTTTTTTTTATAATTTTTAAGATTTATTTTTTTTTTTATTATTTTTAAGCTTTATTTTTTTTTTAATTTTATTTATTTTTTTTATGATTTTTTTAATTTATATTTTTTTTTATTTTTATTCTTTTTTTTTTTTTTTTTTTCTTTTCATTTATTTTTTCATTTTTCCATTTTTATCTTTGTTTTTTTTTTTATTTTTTTTATATATTTATTTATCTTATTCAACTTTTTTTTGATTTTTTATTTTAACTTTTTGCTTTTTTGTTTGATTTTTTTCTTTTTGTTGTTTTTTTTTTTCTTTATATTTCTTACTCTGTGTACTGAAACAACATGAAACGCGATTATTATCATTTTAGTTATTGATGCCATCGTTAATTAGATGATTTAATTCAACCTGTTCGCAGTCCGCTAACATGTACGCGAATATTGTTTATGAGATTAATTTCTGTGACACCAATCTAGAACTATAAATTGTGTTGTAAGTTCTATTTCAGTGAAATCTTCAATTAGACCTTACGTTGTTTCTAATTGCAATTGAAAATACATTGTTGCTTGACTTGTAGCAAGTCCAATATGTGGGACAAAGTCATGTGAGCATGACAAGTTCCTGTCCATGACTACCAGCCGGTATCATTGGATTAAAGATGCCATTGAAGATGGTATGTTTGAACTTAATAAAGTT
This sequence comes from Tanacetum coccineum, assembly GCA_026074375.1. Lineage (NCBI taxonomy): Eukaryota > Viridiplantae > Streptophyta > Magnoliopsida > Asterales > Asteraceae > Tanacetum > Tanacetum coccineum. Next base: position 38,869 of record BQNB010050879.1, on the reverse strand, counting down.
CATACGGATGATAATACTTCCGATATGTTGACGAAGGCTGTAACAAGAGAAAAGTTGAAGATCTGTTGCTCGTTCGCCAGGATGGCAAACTCATCCTCATAGACAGAAAATGGGGGAGATTTGTTGGGTATTTTCTTAGTCCATGAGGATTAAGAGCTCAACACATTGGGGCCCATCTTGGGTCCATTTAATCCTTATTTAGGGCATCTTTATGCTCATTATAAAGTGTGAAAAACAAAAGAGAAGAGAGTAAGAGAAAATAAAAAAAAGAAGAAGATTTTCGGAGTTCTTATCACCCAAAACCCAGCAGCAGTGTTTTGTCGATCCCCGGAGTTTGCACCGTCGGATCATCACGATTTTTGGACTGAAGCTTCCTTGCATATAAAGGAAAGTTTTGACCGTTGGGATCTTGATTTTGAGGCCTGAAAGTTCTGTTTCTTACCCAGGCAGATTGCAAGTTATTTGGTGATATTCTTTCTTTCTTGTTCTTTGTTTGTTGCCATATACAGTAGAAACTCGATAAATTAATACTCGATTATTTAATAAACTCTCTAAGATAATATTTTTTGCCGGTCCCGACTCGGGGATAGGGTGCTAAATTAATAATTCGCTAAAATTATAAGATAATACATTTTTGATAATTTCTTTAGACCCCATATAGGTTTTGTTTACCCATTTTGGGTTTTCACGCTAAAAGCTTGTTGTTCTGGGTGTGTGTTTGATTATCCATTAATACTGCTGATTTGGTTGATTTAATATTGTTTGGGGGCTGGTTAGAGTTGCTTTTAGTTTGCCTTATTTGTTAACCATTTTTTCCCATGGTTCATAGGGTCTTGGGGTAAGTTGCTGTCAACGAAGGTTTTATTCGCATTTGTGTTTATACCGTTGTGACCCATTGCACTTTACCCGTCAAATTGGTATCAGAGCTGTAGGCTCTTGGTTGGGGACTTACCTGTTTGAACGATGGAAGCTAATACAAGTAGGATGGTTAATTTGAATGGTTCTAATTATCATGTTTGGAAAGGGAAAGATGAAATTCTCTCTTTATGTGGAAAAGACTACTACTTGGCCTGTTTTTAGTACTGAGAAACTGAGAACAAAACAGATGCAGAATGGGACTATTATGCATAAGAACAGGTTTGTGGTTATATTCTTATAGCAGTGGGTTGATGATAATGTTTTGAACCATATTGTGAGGCAGGTCAATGCTCGTACTCTTGGAACAAACTTGACACAGTTATATGCTCGAAAAACTAGGGAAACAACATTTGGTGTTAATCAAGCATAATGGATGAGTTAAGTATACTGATGGGTCCCTGTTTACCGATCACTTAAATGTGTTTCTAAGGTATATTTAAACAGCTTTGCAGGATGGGTATCAAGGTTTGAAGATGAGATTCAAGGCTTGGTGGCTTCTTGGTACTTTACCGGATACTTGGGAAACTTTTAGGACATCCTTGTCCAACTCTGCACCAGATGGTGTTATCACCATGGAATTGGCTAAAGGTAGTATTTTGAATGAAGAGATGAGAAGAAAGTCACAAGGTTCCTCTTCACATTCAGATGTCTTGGTCACAGAAAGGCAGGAGAAGTAAATAGTAGAGGGCCCGATAACAGAGGTAATCATCGTAGCAGTTCTAGCAAAGGAAAATTTGCTGATGTTGAATGTTATCACTGCCACAAGAAAGGACACACAATGAAGTTCTGCAGACAGTTGAAAGGAGCACAAGAAGAAAAACTACAATAATCAGAAGAACAAGCACAAGAAAGATGATGATGGTGATGACAGTACTAAAGTAAATACCACCACAGATGAGTTCTTTGTTTGTTCAGATAATGAAATGGTTAAGACTTGCTCGATGATGATGTCGAGTTGGATTTCTTGATAGTGGTGTATGTGTCATGGTGTGTGCAACACGAAAAAGAATATTTTTCTCTTACACACCAGGTGATTTCGTGTTGTTAGGGATGGGTAAATACTGGGACTATCTAGGATGCTGGTATGAAGATATTTGTTTGAAGGTTTGACAAGGGATGGAATTGGTTTTGCATAACTGTAAAACATGTCCCGATTGAGACTCAATATTATCTCAAAGGTCTTCTTGATGCTAGTTGGTTACCACAAACAGTTCTGGTATAGGCTTGTGAAAGTGCTCCTCGGATCATTGATTGTTGCACAGGAGGGAAAAGGGAATCCAAGTTATACTGACACATCGAAGATCTCCAAGTAGCATTGTCATATGCTATATAGAACCCTGATGATACTTGACCGAGTTATGGCATAAGAGATTGGTCACATAGTGAAAAAGGGATGTCTCATCTTTCTAAGAAGAATGTGTTATCCGGTGTGCATGATATTAACCTGAAGAAGTGCTCTCACTGTTTGGCAGGAAAGGAGACTAGACGTGCTTTTAAGAGTCGTCCTTCTTTTAGGACGGAGAACATACTTGATCTGGTACATTCCGATGTTTGTGGTCTCATGAAGTTTAAGACACTTGGTGGGTGTTCATATTTTGTCACTTTCATCGATAATCATTCAAAGAATGGGTTTGGGTATACACCTTGAAGACTCAGAGTCAAGTATTGGATGTGTTTAGCAGGTTTCATGCTTTAGTTGAGAGGCAGTCAGGGGAAGAAATTAATCTGTCTTGGAAGTGATTAATGGAGGTGAATACATTGGACCCCTTTGACGGCGTATTGTAGATGAGCAGTGGAATTCAGCATCTCAAAAGACTCTACCTTGAAGACACCGCAATTGAATGGCTGCAGAGCGGATGAACCTTGGTTGAGAGAGTCAGATGTTTGCTTTCACATGCAGGGTTGCCTGCTTCTTTTTGGGGTGAGGCTTTGAATACGACAGTACATGTTATTAATTTAACCCTTTGTGTTCTTTTGCGTTTTGATGTTCCTGACAGGGTTTGGAGCGGCAAAGATGTTTCATACCATCATATATATAGTCTTTGGGATATAAGCATCTGTGATACTTCCCAAAGATGAAAGATCAAAAGGCTTGATGAAGAAAAGCCATGTTGTGTTCCTGGGTATGGTCAGATGAACTTGGGTACAGGTTGTATGACCCTGTACAAAAGAAAACTTGTTCGCAGCTGAGATGTAGAGTTTGACGAGATCAAAACTTTGAAAGATCTGAGAAGACTGAGGAAGGAGACAATCCCTCAACATAATGATGATCCTATGACTTAAGATCCGTTTCCTCCAAAAACATTTTGATGCACTGTTTGGAGATGATATTCAGAATGATAAAGAACAAAATGATGAAGAACTATGGTGCTGATGATGTTGTTGCACAAGAGCAACAAAACCTAGCTGAGCGTTCATCCTGAGTTGCAGTGCCTATGCACCATTTTGTTTCCACTTAGGCGGTCACTAGAGATTCATCATCCTTTCCACACGCTATTCTGCATATCGAGTATGTTTTGATAAAAAAAAAATCACTGGATGGGGGAGAAAAAGAGGCCCGCGAGTGTTATGCAGAAGCTATGGAAGATAAACACAAGAAAGAATGGTTTGATGCCATGCAAGATGAGATGAAATCCTTGTATGAGAACAATACCTTTGAGTTGACGAAGTTGCCTAAGGGCAAGAGAGCTTTGAAAAACAAATGGGTTTACAAATTAAAGACTGAAGAGTATACTCCTAGACCGAGGTACAAGGCCAGATTGGTGGTTAAAGGTTTCAGTCAGAAGAAAGGTATTGATTTTGATGAGATTTTCTCTCCAGTCGTGAAGATGGGATCTATTCGAGTTGTTCTTGGTTTGGCGGCTAGCCTCGATCTTGAGGTGGAGCAAATGGATGTCAAGACAGCTTTCCTTCATGGTGATCTGGATAAAGAAATCTATATGGAACAACCTGAAGGGTTTCAGGTTAAGGGGAAGGAAGACTACGTGTGTAGACTTCAGAAGAGTTTGTATGGGTTGAAGCAAGCACCGAGACAGTGGTACAAGAAGTTTGAGTCGGTTATAGGGAAGCAAGGCTTCCGAAAGACTTTTTCTGATCATTGTGTTTTCTTTCAGAGGTTTGGTGATGATGACTTCATCATCTTATTGCTATATGTTGATGATATGCTGATTGTTGGCAAGAACATTGGAAGAATTGCCCAATTGAAGCAAGATTTGAGCAAATCCTTTGCTATGAAAGACTTGGGGCCAGCAAAACAAATCCTTGGCATTCGGATTTTCCGCGATAGAGGTGCCAAGAAGTTGCATATATCACAAGAGCAATACATTGAGAAGGTGCTGCGCAGGTTCAACATGGATAAAGCTAAAGTGGTTAGTTCCCCTCTAACTCCCAACTTTAAGCTTACTGATAAGGATTGTCCTTCTTCTAAGAAGAATATTGAAAAGATGGATAGAGTTCCATATGCCTCAGCGGTTGGTAGCTTAATGTATGCTATGGTGTGTACAAGGCCGGATTTAGCTCATGCGGTTGGTGTTGTCAGTCGGTTCCTGTCAAATCCTGGTAAGAAGCATTGGGAAGCTGTTAAATGGATATTTCGATATCTGCGAGGTACTTCCAAATTGGGTATCACATTTGGAAATGGGAAACCCATGCTTGTTGGTTACACAGACTCAGATTTGGCTGGAAATAAGGACAACATGAAGTCCACTTCTGGATATTTGATGACCTTTGCAGGGGGAGCTGTTTCATGGCAATCAAGATTGCAAAAGTGTGTGGCCTTGTCTACAACAGAGGCTGAGTATGTGGCAGCAACGGAAGCGTGCAAAGAACTATTGTGGTTGAAAAGGTTTTTGCAAGAACTTGGTTTCAAGCAACAACGTTATGCGGTTCTTTGTGACAATCAAAGTACTATTCACCTTGCTAAGAATTCGATGTTTCATAAAAGAACAAAACATATTGATATCCGGTATCATTGGATTAGAGATGCCATTGAAGATGGTATGTTTGAACTTAATAAAGTTCATACGGATGATAATGCTTCCGATATGTTGACGAAGGCTGTAGCAAGAGAAAAGTTGAAGATCTGTTGCTCGTTCGCCGGGATGGCGAACTCATCCTCATAGACAGAAAATGGGGGAGATTTGTTGGGTATTTTCTTAGTCCATGAGGATTAAGAGCCCAACACATTGGGGCCCATTTTGAGTCCATTTAGTCCTTATTTAGGGCATCTTTATGCTCATTATAAAGTGTGAAAAACAAGAGAGAAGAAAAGAAAAGAAAAGAAAAAAGAAGAAGATTTTTGGAGTTCTTATCACCCAAAACCCAGCAGCAGTGTTTCGTCGATCCCCGGAGTTTGCACCGTCGGATCGTCACAATTTTTGGACTGAAGCTTCCTTGCATATAAAGGAAGGTTTTGACCGTTGGGATCTTGATTTTGAGACATGGAAGTTCTGTTTCTTACCCGGGCAGATTGCAAGTTGTTTGGTGATATTCTTCCTTTCTTGTTCTTTGTTTGTTGCCATATATCTTGATATTGATTACAAGATTATGATGATTGTTGTATGCCTCTAGTGTTATCTAGAGAAGACTTTGTGTACCTTTCTTGCTTGATAGTGGATTTAAGCGGCACTAGGTCAACCGTGGTTTTTACCCACTTTGGGGTTTTTCACGCTAAAAGCTTGGTGTTCTTGGTGTGTGTTTGATTATCTTTAATACCTGCTGATTTGGTTGATTTGATATTGTTTGGGGGCTGGTTAGAGTTGCTTTTAGTTTGCCTTATTTGTTTACTTCCTCATAGGTTCATACGGGTTTGGGTAAATGCTGTCAAACGAAGGTTTTGCTTCCGCATTTGTGTTTATACCGTTGTGACCCATTGCACTTTACCCGTCAGTTTGAGTATAGGCTACAACCGAGCTGCCTAACCTGGATCAGACCAAAACCCGGGCAGATGTAGAAACATGTACCCCTGCCTGGAGTCGTGAACTGCATAAGACTTGTTGAGTCTGTGTATGGAAGCGGTCAGTTACAGAACAAATTGGAAAGTATGCAGTGAACCCAAACATCTTGTGTTATAATATTCGTAAACTAAATTGACCACATCTTTCAGAGGTTGAACGAGTTTTGTTTATGTATATAAATGGGATGTTTGGCAATAATCCATTGCAAACGTGGTTATTTTCATGTAACTTACAAATGCGGGACATTTTATGAAAAAGAAAACAGAAAAGACGTACCCCCTAATGGGCTCGCTTTATGCGGCTTTACATATTCCGTTTACACCATTATATTCCATAGTTCTTGAGCGAAATGTTTGTTCGTTTACGTTTCTTGAAAAATAAGATTTCATACTGAACTTGCGCAGTTAAGAGAGAAATTGTGCCCAAGAACCTCTCTTTTCAAGTTTTTCACAAAAAAATAACAAAGTTATGCGCAATTCAAAAAAATTCAATACTACAAAATATACGGCAAATACTACTATATAATAGTATCACTATTGAATATCTTGTTTATAGCTTTGATGATGAAAGCAGAGGATAGATGTCTATAGCATCAACAAATAAACACGAATTGGCAATAAAATTTATGCTCGGAAGGAAACCTAAAGAAATGGTTAATATTAGTACCATATGATAATACAGTTAAGATATCAACATTTTCCTATCTGCATAACCCAAAAGATTTAGTGTTCCATGCATACCTACTAGAGATATCAACATCTGCCTATCTGCATATACCCTAACATTTACTAGCAAAGCAACCTTTGTACACAAAAAGACAGCAAAAACCATATCTTCCAACACTTTAAGCACGCAAAATTCTCCTATTGCTGTTTCTGAGACCAAAACTTCGTGAGACCTATGTGACTTCACAGTTCAATATTCCATCTTAACGCATTCCAACTTAACATTCATACCAAGGTGTCTTGATGGGTGTTTTTGTGGTGGTTCTGCTAGTGTGATTATTGTTTGAGTTTGAAGTGAATTCTGATTCACCACCAGGATTCACATTCCTATGAGGCATCAGCTCGGAACCTTCAGCTACTACATCCTTCATCAACTGCATTTTTCACAACATGCATATTATCACTTTATCAAATTCAATATACTGCATTTTTTTTTTTGGGTAAAGGGTTTCCCGGTAAATGTAATATACTGCATTTTCTATTCTTCATTTTGTGGCAGTGTGGCTCCCGTTGCAGTTACATCTTAGCTTAAGTTTTTACTGATCATATAAATGAGGCTAAAAGAAATGAAAATGAAAATGCTAACATACTATATATATGAAAATTTGGAAGTAGTATTTGTACCTTCCAGTCGTTCAAGTCAAAGCTAAAGACGAAGTGAGAGTGTGCCACCTTCCCCGACATTATCGAGCCACTACTAGGAGCATTCCTTGGAGCTGAATGGAGAAACACAAGTCACATAACGACAACAAATGAGCAAAGAGATGATAACACGATATTATAGTAACTCTATTAAATAAACTATGAAGTGTAACATACAAACATGATGCGAGCCTTTCTCGTCCACTGTTATCACAACTCTTCCATCTTTTACCAAAAAGGACAAAGCAAACAAGTTCTCCACAGTTTGCGCAAATGACGTTCTGTTAAGGCAAAGGTTAACAAGACCAACATTTCTTTTGCGTTTGAGGATATTAAACATGATTGCAATAGTCATCTCGGTTTCTGTTTGCACTTTAGAATCACAATCTTCAAGCTGTGAAAAAAGACAGTATTATCAACACTTGCATTTAATTAACATCATACAGTTCTTAAATTCTCATTAACATGACTTACCTCTTCTGGTTTACCTCTTCTGCGTTTTCTACGAGTATAGACCTTTACTGCTCTAGGTGGTTTAGGTTCACGGTCCATGGGTCCAGTCCTTCAATAAAAATAAAAATAATAATTACACACACAAAATAAACACAAACAAGTACTGAAAGAGATCAGAGCATATTAAGGTGGTGTCAAGTTGACAAACTCACATGGTGCTTAAACCCCTACAAGTTTTGAGAAGTGGAGAAACATGCAAACCGATATCTTTCCAGAGGATCTTTCTACGTTGATTGTTTCCTATTCTCCCCTTTTTTGAAAATTTATTGATCAAACTTGAGACAAAGACTGATGGAGTTACACTTCCGGTGCTCTGCACCCTAATCGAAGTTATCAAGGTGCTAGCTAAGTCTCGTAGTGCTTCTGCATCAGATACTTGCTCTTTTGGCTTCTTAACTACAAATTAATTACCAAACGCGAATTAGTATAGAAGAACTTCAAACTGAATACTCTTTACGTACATACTATATAGCAATAGAGAATATTCTAACCATTGTGCTCTGTTTCAAGCTGATTAAGTCATTAAGTTTGATATAAGTGTTCAATTTTCATCACATTTGTTGTCATTAAATATCAAGATGTTTTCTCAAACATTGCACATGGGTCATTGTGACTAAATTAACATGACAGTGGTTTATTGGTTTGCGAAAAAATGGGTACCAGTGTCACTAACAGGATCTATTTAGCCATGTCAATCAATAGTCTACAAATACGATGAGCATAGAACACCTTCACAAGTTTAGTGACAAAATCATACGAAAATTAGTACATGTGTAATGTGAAAGACCGAGATTCAACATTACACTATATACCATTATCCAAATGCACTATAATTCTTTACACCAATACATTCAGATTTTGTCCAATCCGCAAACTACAACGCTTCAATTCCTAATTTAGCATGTTTGTAACATTAGACTAATTACCATAATCCAAAAATAGATCCCTAAGTAAAGTAACACTACAATAAATACTCCTAATAGATAATACTCCTTATAACTTCTATATAATTCTCGACCAAATACGCATTTATAGCTTTCGACTATATATATGTACAACACTAAACAAACCACACAAAAGCTACCATAACTCAGTGAAAGTTAATAAAAGAGTCACAAAATCTTTCTATTAATAAACTACCACAACAATATACCATGCTTATGCATTCCGTCAAACTCGTTAAGAATGGACTTAAATTTCTTTGGACTTGCAGCTGCAATTTCATCTTTTTCATCTACGAAAGAATTCACATAATCAGCATAACAAGAAATACTACTAAAAGAAAATTAAAAAGTAGTTTGTAACATAAACAATGTAAAGTAAGTACTTCTTATAAACTTCTGGATTGAGCGGTAGCCAGAACGAAGGACTGTGCTACGATTATCGTCCTCCGTTTTGATACGCTTTTGACGGTCATTGTTGATCGTCATTGTTAGTTATGTTAAGAGTTTGTTGGAAATTGGTAACCCTAGACTAGAAGATTTTATTTATGGAGATTAGTGAGATAGATATTTTTGTGACGATTGGATTTTTTAGTTTGAAACTAACTTGCATAGGAAGTAGAGCTAATGTAGGATTGTGTTTGATGACGTGGAGTTTAGTTTCCCGCTAAGAATAGAAAGTTTTCCGGATTTTGTTTTGTCTTTTGATTATTAGTGGGCCGTGGAGTGCTTGTTGGGCCGAAAAGCTTTTATAAAGTTGGCTCATGGTCCCAACAAAATATTGAGGTGACCAACTAAATAATTTATACTTCTTGGATGACAACTAGGGCACTAGTGAACATTTCGTGAACTGTTCGGTAAAAAGTTTGTTTATGTTCGTTTATTTATTAAATGAACCAACATGAACAAAATTTTACGTTCGTTTAGTTAAATTAACGAACATGAACAAAAGTTTTGTCCGTTCATTTATGTTTGTGAACGTCCGATTATTCGTTCGTTTATTATCATATATATGTTTATGTTCGTCTATCGTATCTTTTTATTATATATTTTTAAAATTGCTTTAATTAAACAAAACAACACTAATAAAACACAATATTGTGTATATTTTTGTAAATTTTATGTTCATTTACGTTCGATCGTGTATGTTCGTTCGTTTATGTTCGTTTAGTGTCTTAATGAACGAACATAAACAAACACGAACAACCATATTTCTTAATAAACGAACATGAACAAGAATATTCGTTCGTTTAAGTGACCGTGTTCGTTTATTTGTCCGGCTAAAATTAAATGAACGAACATAAACAAGGCTTCATTCGTGTTCGTCCGGTTCGTTTACAGCCCTAATGACAAGAAATCAACTCGCATGTTTATCTAAAGAAACTAACTTGCAATGTGAGAGCCACATTTAGAGCACACGGTACGGCCCTTTTTCACGTTTTGGGCGAAAACGCCACAACCACAACAGAAGTGGTGTTTTCGTGTCTCGCGCCTACATCTCCAACCTAAATGGTTCCGGAAAACGCGACCTAAAAACACGAGACACTGTACCGTGTGTCGCATTCTCAAGTCTCGCGTTTTCAGGTTTATATATATATATATATATATTTTTTTTAAAGAAAAAATAGCCGTTGGAAAACTGATGAGGTGTCATTTTATACACTTTTTCGGGGTCGTTCAACCCCCTAAATCGTGCATTTATGCCCAAAATAAGTACTTAATCGTTCCTTTTCAAGTATTCAGCATTTAGAAGGCATTTGAAGGAAATACACGTGACTTGGACTCATTTGGAGAAGAAACGGACAAGACTACGGACCTACATCAACATCTCTCAAGATTACGTTCTCAGCAGCTGGAGACGGCGTCACAGATTACACGTGACGCCGTCACATTTCATACCAAGACGACGTCACAAGATCTCAAGACGGCGTCAGAATGCACGAGCCAGCCCATTATCTAGAATATTCTTTTTTACGACGGCGTCACGATTAAAACGCGACGCCGTCGTAGCGATTTTCCTATATATACAAATCCGTTTTCAGGATTTTAAGTGTGTAACAATAGAGTAAAAAAAAGGGATGAACCCTAGTTCGTTTAGCAGCTCTTAGGGACGATTTTAGGGCCTCAAAACCCTATTGTACTTCCTTCAATTCATGTTTTAATCAAGTAAGACTGTCTTAATCATTCAATATGTCTTGTTGTGTGATTCTTATCTGTTCTTGCTTTATCTTTAACATGATTGGCTAAACCTTCTATTGTGTTTATCTATGATTGTATAAAACCTAGGATGTAGATCTTAGTGGTGTTGCTTCTTGTGAAGAATATGCATGTTAGGTCTTAGAAAACCAGCTTTTGTCTGTATCGTTGTTGATATGTCTAGAAAAACATGATTGTGCAGAAAGGATACCATCGAATAACACTCTTCATACTACATTGGCCCTTATATGGTTGATCCACTCTTAATATATTTCAAATGCATTTAATATACTCTTAGGGGCCTTGTAATAGTCTCCATACTACCTTACTTGCGCGTTGCCTTAACGGAATATTAAATAGACGGCGGGTTCGTGTAATTCATTCATGACTTAGGAAATAGTTACATAGATCATCACAAGTGTGACAAAGCAACAACACTAGGAGAAGCAATCTAGGGAGTAATACATGATTAAATGAACACAATCTTTTATTATGTTGTTATCATCATTAGCGTAGTTTATTATTTAGTTTAATAGCTAAAACCAACCAACCTCTCAACTATATGATTTTACCTGCTTTCATAAAATATAAAAGAATAAAAATAATCTTCTCTCAACCCTTAGAATTCTGTTAGACCGTGATCAAGCCTTCCCAACCTATTCCCTAAGAGAACGATAACAACCCCCGAGTCTTGCCTATACTGTACACTCCCTAGGGAGTTGTAAAACTTCTTGTAGAAGTCTCTTACGACAACCGCAACAAGTTTTTGGCGCCGCTGTGTGGGGAATAGTTAGGTTTCGATCATTGTTTAACTTAGTTCTACTCGCTTGAATCCTTTCAAGTGAGATTTTATTTCCGTATATTAGCTTTCTTGTAGTCTATCTTTTTCTTTGTGCCCTTTATTCGTAACATTTGTAAATTTGTAAATTATAATGAATAGGTATGGTTATTCTAGCGTAGGTAGGTTTGATGTATTCTTCAGTGATCAATTCTTGGTATTCCAACAACATCAAGATGAATCTCTCTACGATTCATGGACTCGTTTCAAAGATGTAATCCGAAAAGTACCGAATCATAGCCTTAGTATATGGACCCTAATTGAAATCTTTCTTAAACATCTCGACTCGTTATCCGAATCTACCACCGAAGGGTCGCCTGGCCCGTTAAAAGTATTGTTTTTGTTAAGTCGAAAAAAATTTAATTAAAACTTGAATCATAAAAATATACACCACACAACGACATATCAGTTACCTGAGATAAAACATGCTAAAAATTCAACAAAATTATTGAGTGAATCCACAGAGTTTATAAACAATGTGTATAAAGCTTTGAACACACGTATAGTTCTCGAGAAAAACATTACAACGAATACAATGTATCAAATTCATTTCACTCATTGAGCTCATGACACCGATACCTTAACACTACATATATCTTTTCATATGTCTACAACTTGCCCCGAAATAAGGTATGATTGCCACATATCTACTCGTCTCCATACAAAAACGTCCGTTTGACAGGGTGTTCACCGTCGGATCCATACCCCGGACGGAGTTGTCAAACCCAATAGATCTATTTAATGTACAAGCGTTTACCTCATCGGGTAATTAACGGTTCATGGTATTAGGGACTTTAGCAATAGCTACTCATGCGGAAATATATCATAATAGGGTCCAGCATACCATAAAATCACATGTGTTCGATTTTCAAAAACAAGCATGTATCTCCCTCACGGGTTTGTAAAACAATCAAAAGATTTAAAATGCGAGGCTATGAACTCACCTTAAGCAAAAGTATCCAGGTCCTAACAACTCAACTCGGGAGCAAAACAACTTCACTGTCTCAAACGCGACTATATATAATATACCCCACATTGCGTTACGTGACTACGAGAACCTATATCATAAAATAATAACTAGCGTATATATAATATATACCACAATCTCCAAGTGCGACGTAAAATATTTATTTCAACGTACCAACAATGGTACAACATTTGCCGCAAAGTTTCTATTTTTAGAAAGTTGCCGAAAGTAAGGATAACACAAATCCAAAATAATATTTCATCGTTATTTTACTAATTTAACCAATCTCTTGACATCGAAAGTTCTTATTCAAATGTTTACAAAGCATAAAAACTTGAGACACCTAAACCTCCATACTTCTTGGACGCAAGAACCTTGGCCCATTTGATCCATACTATTTTTCTCTCGTCGCATTGAACACCATTGAAAAAATTTCTACGTATGGACACCATCGTTTGTAACACCGACTTAGGAACCTTATAGATGGACATATTATAAATAGGTGTCGGCCCAAGAACCGACTTTAAAAGAGTAATCTGTAACACCCCCGAACCGAAATTTCAACGACGCAGCGGAATGGTAACATTGGGGTGCTACTTCAGGGCACAAAACACAAGTCACGGAAAACGACCTTAAAATGGACGTTTTAAATAAAGTCATATTCTATTTAATAAAAGATCAGAGTTGCAACAGGTTTCATTTATAATGTATTAGAAAACATTGTCAAAACGTTTGTCGAATGGTATACAAGTTATTAAGCCTTCAAAAATATATATCCGCGCGACTCGAATGCTCCCAATGCTCCACTAGCAAAATAGTAACCTGAAAATACATGCTAAAACGTCAACAATAATGTTGGTGAATTCATAGGTTTAAGTAAAAAGCAGTATTGAAATAATTTAAGAAATATTTCAGAAGAAAAGTAGCGTTACAACATTTAAAAGTGTTATTTCCGAAATCCAAGTAGTGATTCAGTAAATCAAGAAGTATTTAAAAGTGGACCACAAGATCGAAGTAATGGTGGACTAAGTACATATTCCGAAGTCCAAAACAAGTAATGTAGACAAGAGAAACACATTCATCAAGTCTAAGTATATATTATTGCACTAAGCTCATGACACCGAAGCCTTAACTAGATTTTAATTCTTGGAGGATGATTTAACCAGTTATCGCATGTTTTTTCTCCATTATTGAGCAAACCAGGGGAGTACTAGTTTCTTTTCCTTGTTTTCTTTTCCCTTTATTCGTTTTTACGGGTACTTCTATTGAACATTGGGGACAATGTTCAACTTAAGTGTAGGGGAAAAATAAGCCTTAGAAACTATTCTTTCATTTGTCATTTGCTTTGTCGTTAAAATGATGGGTAATATATCGAAACATAGCATAAGAGGTAATTTTGACCCAAATTTTAATTTTTTTATGACACATACCGACAAAAACCGAATATTATTAGCGTCTCATGGATAGGAATGTATATGACTAGCACAAAAACCCTCAGAATTCCACATAAAAAATGTGAGGTTCGCCTTTAGATCTTTAGGAATTCGGGTATCTATTATTGATACCCAATATAGTTTAGCCTTTAGGCCTTCTTGAGTAGGATCTTGTTCCGTGAGGTTACATGTGTCTATTCGTCGTTTACGGATGATGTTGTGTGGTCTTTGTGCTTTTCTGGGAGCATTGAGAATCGGTATTAAAATTATATGAGATGTACCGGTAGTATATTAAATTTCTAGACAATTGTTTTTTTGATGTATCCGAGACGCTAGTAAGTATTAGGATTTTCTTGATAAATGGCATTAGGATTAACCCATGTTTTAAACGTTGTAATTGTTATGATGCATCAACCGTATCAGTATAAACATCTACACCCTTGCCATGCATCTTCATTTTTAGAGCAGGATTACCCCTAGTACAACCCTCCAAGCCTTTCCTTTTTTACCTGGTTCTCGTATTTTCTGGTTTAAGCAGGAACTATTTAATGAGAGCATTGTCACCTTAAACCAATGTTACACCTAACTGCCTTAAGCCACCTTGTATGTACTCATTTTTAGTACATTATTGTTTTAACCCAAGTTAATTATTTGAGTACACGGTTGCTAAGTCCTTATATTTGTAAATACTGTTTTGGGAAGATTAGGATTCATGATAGTATTTATTTCGCAGAAGAATGGGAAAGAAAAAGTTAAGTCATACCCCCCTACGTTGTTTAGATGATCTCCTTGTATTTTGATCCACTCAAATCAGGTCATTGTTGATTGTAATATGAGCATGTAAAGCTCAAGTGTTAGGGGTTGCGTACGTGTATAAACCCCATGTTATGATGTATTATGCTATTCAAAAAAAAAGAAAAAAGAGATTGGATGTAGAGTTTTGTTTATCTTCCTCCGAGTCTCTTGTCTTAGAACCAAACCTGCGTGTATTCGTGTAAATAATTAGCTACCCTTCCACTCCAACTTTCACCAAAGACCACCCCATGTATCTCAATCCGTTGTCCAGCAGAGGATAATGCTTGCAACCAGTAGTGGGAGGTTGGCTCATTTTACCAAACCTATGGTAAATTTATTGCTATGACGGTAATGAGTGTGATTTCTGTTTCCCTTATTATTGTTATAATTTTATTCTGAACCGAGTTGAAAGAGAGACTCCCCAACATTATGTGAGGTGCTAGTATATACTTCCCGTGCTTTTAATTACAAAGTCTAGAAGGTTGTGTTGTAAAATACTTTTAAAGAGTTGGTGAAAATGACCCTCATATTATTATTACCTAGGTAGAAAAGCCCATTTTCTTGAGGACAAGGTAAATCAAGTGTAGGGATATTTAATGATGGAGTCATTTATACCCCTTTTCGGGGTCGTTTAACCTCTAAATTGTGCAATATGCCAATAGGTTAACTTAATCGTTCCTTTTTAGGTATTCAGCATTTGGAGGAAATACACGTGACTTGGGCTCATTTGGAGAAGAAACGGACAAGACTACGGACCTACACCAACATCTCTCAAGATTATGTTCTCAGCAGCTGGAGACGGCGTCACAGATTACACGTGACGCCGTCACATTTCATACCAAGACGGCGTCACTAGATCTCAAGACGGCGTCAGAATGCACGACCCCACCCATTATCTAGAATATTCTTTTCACGACGGCGTCACGATTAAAACGCGGACGTTTCGTCCTCCAGCGGTTTTCTATTAATAACAAATTCGTTTTTAGGGTTTTAAGTGTGTAACATTAGAGTAAAAGAAAGGGACGAACCCTGGTTCGTTTAGCAGCTGCTGGGGACAATTTTAGGGCCTCAAAACCCTATTGTACTTCATTCAATTCATGTTTTAATCAAGTAAGACTATCTTAATCATTCAATATGTCTTGTTGTGTGATTCTTATTTGTTCTTGCTTTATCTTTAACATGCTTGGCTAAACCTTCTATTGAGATTATTAATGATTGTATAAAACCGGATGTAGATCTGAGTGGTGTTGCTTCTTGTTATGGGGGGGAACTTAAATTTTTTTTTTTTTTGGGGGGGGCATGTTTTTTTTAGGTCTTAGAAAATCAGTTTTGTCTGTATCGCTGTTGATATGTCTAGGAAAACATGATTGTGTAGAAAGGATACCATCGGGTAACAGTCTTCATACTACCTTGCCCCTTGTATGGTTGATCCACTTTTAATATATTTCAAATGCATTTAATATACTATTAGGGCCTTGTAATAGTCTTCATACTACCTTACTTGTGCGTTACCTTAACGGGATATTAAATAGACAGCGGGTTCATGTAATTCGTTCATGACTTAGGAAATAGTTACATAGATCGTCACAAGACAAAGCAAAAACACTAGGAGAAGCATCTAGGGCAGTAATACTATGATTAAATGAACCAATCTTTTTATTATATTGTTATCACATTAGGTAGTTAGTTTATTATTTAGGTTAATAGCTAAAAATCCCACCAAACCTCTCAACTATATGATTTTTACTGCATTCATAAAATATAAAGTACAAAATTATTCTTCTCTCAAACCGCCAAGGTCTACAATATGGGGACTGGTGAGAAGAAGCCGTATGGGGGATCTTTGCCCAAGTGCACCAAGTGCCATTTTTATCACAATGGCCCGTTTACTCAGAAGTGCCACAAGTGCAACAAGGTAGGGCACTTTGGCCGCGACTACAGGAGTTCTGGCAACACAAATGGTGCTAATACTCAGAAGGGAAATGGGGAAAATCCCAAAAGGAATGGTTGTTTTGAATGTGGAGCTCCAGGACATTTCAAGAGAGATTGTCCAAAGTTAAAGAATAAGGATGGAAAAAACGGGAATGCACAAGGCTGGGTGTATGCAGTTGGGAATGCAGAGAAAAGTGGGAATACATCGGGAAACCCGGACTCCAATGTCGTCACGGGTACGTTCCTCTTAAACAACCGCTATGCATCTATCTTATTTGACACTGGTGCCGATAGAAGCTTTATATCTTCTGCGTTTAGTTCACTGATTGACATCGCCCATACCCCATTATAAAATAGTTATGATGAGGAATTAGCTGACGGAAAAATAGTCGGGGTAGATACTATTATGCGGGGTTGCACTTTAAACTTCTTAAACCATCCGTTCAACATAGATCTAATGCTCGTAGAACTGGGTAGTTTTGACGTTATTATCGGCATGGATTGGTTAAGAAGGTGTCACGCCGTAATCATGTGTGATGAGAAACTTGTTCGAGTTCCCTATGGGAATGAAACCTTGACCTTTCGTGGTAACGAGAGTAACGACGGGAGAGAATCTCGGTTAACCATTATCTCATGTCCAAAGGCTAAAGAGTACATGGCAAAAGGATGTCAGATCTTTTTGGCACAGATATCCGCCAAGAAAGAGGAGGACAATGTAACACCCCCAAAAATCAGGACAACGCAGCGGAATGGTAAGGTTGGGGTGCTACTTCAGGGCACAAAACACAAGTCACGGAAAACGACCTTAAAATGGACGTGTTAAATAAAGTCATATTCTATTTAATAAAAGATCAGAGTTGCAACAGGTTTCATTTATAATGTATTAGAAAACATTGTCAAAACGTTTGTCGAATGGTATACAAGTTATTAAGCCTTCAAAAATATATATCCGCGCGACTTGAATGCTCCCAATGCTCCACTAGCAAAATAGTAACCTGAAAATACATGCTAAAACGTCAACAATAATGTTGGTGAATTCATAGGTTTAAGTAAAAAGCAGTATTGAAATAATTTAAGAAATATTTCAGAAGAAAAGTAGCGTTACAACATTTAAAAGTGTTATTTCCGAAATCCATCCGAAATCCAAGTAGTGATTCAGTAAATCAAGAAGTATTTAAAAGTGGACCACAAGATCGAAGTAAATGGTGGACTAAGTACGTATTCCGAAGTCCAAAATAGGTAAGGTAGACAAGAGAAACACATTCATCATGTCCAACACTTGTATTATTGCACTAAGCTCATGACCTCGAAGCTGTATTCGTAATTATAATGGATTTGCACCAGTAATCGTATTTGCACCAGTAATCGTAATTATAATGGATTTGCACCAGTAATCGTATTTGCACCAGTAATCGTAATTATAATGGATTTGCACCAGTAATTGTGGCTCTTAGGCAATAGCATTCATGCAATAATCTGGATAGCATACAATTTTGAAAACACTTGTGTCCAAAGTAAAACAAGCAATGTAATTCACCCCGTAGAGTTTGTAAAACAATTAAGTGGTAAAAAGGGGGCTATGAACTCACAAAGTATTGAAAGGTAATTGTACTGTAGTAAAATATATGAGTTTGTAAAAGAGCATGTATTCCCCTCGCGGGTTTATAAAACATTAAAAAGATTGAAATGCGAGACTATGAACTCACCTTGAGTGAATGGAAATCAACAAAGTATATCACAATAGAAAAATGCGTCACGAAGGAATCCGAAGGCAACCTAATCCAATATAGGTCGTATAAGTACCGAGTACTTGAATATAATCTTATAGTTGTTACATCGTACTATCGTTCGGGCTATCATATCTAAGAGGTCATGACAATGTAGTTCGAGGAGTTTAGGACACTTGAAATCGATAATCCACGCAACTCGTCGATACGCCATCCGAAGAGGCCTCATTATGAAACTCCCTAGTAATATAGTACTTTGATAACCACATAATATTCTATATAGCTCAATCACCAACTAATGGTTTTGGTAAAATTGTGTTTAGGGAAGTTATAAAAGTGTATAATTTATCCGTTTTTAGTAGATACAAATCATCAATTTTATTTAATAACAAAATAAAAAATAAAAATAAAAAAAAAAAAAAAAACAAAAAAAAAAAAAAAAAAAAATAAAATAAAAAAAGAAAAATAAAACAAAAAAAAACAATAAAAAACAAAAAAAAAAAAATAAAAAAAAAAACTGGCGTTAACTTAGCGTTTTAAACCGATTCTCGCGTTTCTTATGTCATCTTTTGTATCAAGACGAGTTATCATAAATTGACAATTTTCGAATTTTCGGACCTTCTGGTGAACAGTAAAAATTTACTGGTTCACATCAGACCTATATATATTTCATCGATTAATTGTCGTAAACCCGTAAAAGTGTATTTTTTCGTTATAGCGCCGTTTTTAAGATTCTTTCGAGACGTTCTCGTATTTGATAAGTTCTATTTCTTTATGAGGTTTACAAGAATTTAACTTTATGTCATGAATAGTTACTTTATAAAAATAGTTTTATAAAAGTATAATATTGTCGTAACTCTCGCGAAATTCATACTCGCTCGTTATTAATTGGAAAAATTACGATTTTATATTTTGGTAAATCCTAAAAATATGTATTTTTTTTGTTAAAATATCAACACTTGCTGTTTTAAATTTTCTAAAAATGTTTTTATAAAAATTTACTTACGACTTACGTTTTATTACGTATAACATCGTTTTTAACGTACTTTTTCGATATTATCGTTTACAAGTTTCTACCTTTCGAATCGTCTGTGAAAGTATTATCTTATAAAAATTATAAAATGGATACTGTAAAAAATTCGAATTTTTGGACAGAATGTTTGCTTGAGTTTGTTGAATCCATTTTTGATCTTTTCTTTATACTTTACCATTTTGTTATTTTACCACAAGTCTCTAATCATTATATTATTATCATCCTTATATTAGATTTAATTGTCCATAATAGTCTCATGGTCCAAGTTATCAAGGTTACAAATCCATGATAAACTTAAAATCGTAACTTTACTTAAGATCTCTCTAATTTACTAGTTTTGTCCCTTAATCATATTTATTCTTAACAAGAGTGTTAATCTCTTGTGTGACTATTTTAACATTGATGTTAATAACATCATAGGGATATTATATATGTGTACATTTTTGATGACAACAATTAAAATATACTTCTCTTTACTATGTTATATATATTCTAATGGTGATATTAAGCTAACTGAATAATCATATGCATAAAAATGAGTTTTTAAGATCATTTAAAGAGTTCAGAAGGAATCCTTTGGAGGTATTGATGATGATGTATGTGCTAGTCTAAACCCTTGTTTAGCCACAAAACCAAAGCTTGCACAAATAACCCTTACTTTCTTAACAAAACCCTAAACTTCTTTTTACTTGATTATTACTTGAATATGGTTAGCCAATGCTTGCAAATGCCTTAGTATATCTCTCGGTAGTGTCGTCATAGGAGTGTATGAGTTGTATAAAAAAATGTATGTTTGGGTTGTATTGCTTGCTTGATGCCAGTGAGCAATAGAGAGCAAAAAGGGAGGTGATTTGTGATTTATTTGCTAAGTGTTTATACATGTATGACTTCTCTCATCACTAGATACATGAATATATATACAAGACTTAGTCAAGGGGACAAAGCATGGTCCAAGGGATGGTCTTTGGTCTTAGGTATGGCCTTGGTCTTGGTCCAAGTCAAAGAGACATGAATGACTAGGTGTGGTGTAGTATTTATGAAGCATGGTGTTTATTTGACCAAAGTGGAAGAGTTTCATGTATATATATGCTAAATTTCGGCATACACATACATATGATATATATTTTGAGTAAACTTTATGTATTGGGTATAAAAGTGGGTATTTGTTGAAGCGTAGAAAAGTTTTTGTGGTTCCGGGAATGCCTAAACGCAATTTATCGCGAAACGTATACACTTTACGTAGCCGATAAAAATAAAATGAACAAAGTTAATAATTATCCTCAAAATAATTACTTAACCCTTGTTTGATGTAAACATTTAATTGATTGATGCCCGTTTACATTGAACGCTAATTTTTAGCTTACGCGATTTAGCTTAACATTTATGATTTAAAGCGAACGCGTACGAGAAAAGAAAAAAATAAATAGTGAAAAATGATAAAATGAATGATGTCATAAAATGACCTGAAAATACGGAATGTTACAGTCTCCTCCGGTTAGAAGAGCCTTGTCCTCAAGGCTCAAGTTGCGGCACTTGAGGAAGGTATGGGTTCGGAGAAAAAGATGCGGATATTTCTTCCGGAATAATGTTGATGAAGAGGTGTAGATAATTATTATTATTATTATTATTAAATTATTTTTTTTATATGAACAGTGCCCCTAACGGTCGGTGAACAGTAACCCCCAACGGTTACTTTTCCCCTTTTTATACAAAATTTTCTCCTCCATTTTTCCATACAACACTTAATCTTTCACTTACAATTTCTCTCATCCAATCCTCAAAAATGTTGCACATCATCACGATCTTGGCGATGGCGACCGCGATAACACTCGGCATTTATCTTGCCTACTTCCCATACGAAGAAGGATTTCAGTATTTGGCAATGGTTCTAGCGGTTCTCGTGCAGGTCATTATCCTTGCTATTGGCGTGGATCTATGCTTGAAGGACTAGATACTATGGTTAGGGGAGGGTTGAAATAAAAACTTGTATTTCTTTTATGTCCTTATGTAATCTCTAAGATAATAAACGGATGTTGTGGCAATAAATCTTTTTATTATTATTATTTTATTTTTATATTTATGCCTTTCGATAATTTCGTTACCACGCTTGGTAACTTGTTTGCATTTCCCTTCTAAATTGATTTAACTTGGGTGTTTCAAGATTTGTGATGTTGGTTTAATATTTATTGTTGCGACCAAGGCTCGGCTCCTAGTGGGCTTATTTGTTCCTTCAGCTTAAAAGGGGAGTGTAGTCGTGTTAGTTATAAACTTTTCCTCTTGAGGTGACGGATTTTCATACCTATGATGCATTACAAATACTAAGTTTATATGGCATTGTGTCAATGTTGAAATAGGTGATTTAGTTATTTCCCTAATGGGAGCAAATTTGATAGCAATTGTCTAGGCGACTGCGATGTGTCTTGGCTTCGTGGCTTAGGATTTGGTATAAAATGACGTCGGCTTTATAGTAAGGTGGAGTAAAGGTCTGCTTAGTTGTTATGGTTACTAATTCAATTTCCTAAAGTAAACGCGTCTTATGAATACGTACACAAAACTTGATATAATTAAAAGGTGTTTCTTGATAAGAAGTTTTAAGATGACTACTCTCAGCATGGGCATGGTTCTTCCTGAATTATACATAGGTGATCAAGTTATGTATATTTGAGGACTAACGATGCAATGCTCATTTTGTCAAAAAGTGTGTTTTGTTTGCATGAGATTTGAGAGAGTGACTTGTTAACTATAATTAGAGATTTAAAGTAACATTGGCGAAATGAAAAGCCTCATGGCATAAATGAATGATGGTATCGTGTAAGAGAAAAAAATAGCTCATATATATAATGGGTATTCTCATATAATACCAGTATTGGTGCTCAAGGAAGCAAATGAGAAATCAGGAAGTACGCGAAAATCGGAGGGGTCAATATTTATATATCTGACCGATATAAGGTAAATAATAAGAGGTCATAAGATAGACGTAAGAGAGCGAAATCATAGCCAAGTATTAAATACTCATTACTCATGTAATAGAAGTAAAAATGCAAAAGAGAGCATATAAGTTAACCTGGGGAAGCATAGCATAGGCGGATATCGGAATAAAACAAGGAAAGCTCTATATTT
Organism: Tanacetum coccineum; assembly: GCA_026074375.1. Lineage (NCBI taxonomy): Eukaryota > Viridiplantae > Streptophyta > Magnoliopsida > Asterales > Asteraceae > Tanacetum > Tanacetum coccineum. The sequence continues at coordinate 16,134 of BQNB010050879.1, read as the reverse complement.
TAAAAAAACAATGGTCTTAGTCTGGTTTTGAAAAACGACCTAGTTCTCTATGGACTTCAGCTCTGATACCATCTGTAAACACCCCAAAATTCAGGACACGCAGCGGAATGGTAACACTGGGGTGCTACTTCAGGGCACAAAACACAAGTCACGGAAAGCCTTAAAATGGACTTTTAAATTAGTCATTATTCTATTTAATAATAGATCAGAGTGGCAACAGGATCATTTATAATGTATTAGAAAACATGTCATAAACGATTGTTTCGAATGGTTAAAGTTATTAAGCCTTCAAAAATATATATCCGCGCGACTCGAATGCTCCCATGCTCCACTAGCTAAATGTAACTGAAATACATGCTAAAACGTCAACATATAATGTTGGTTGAATTCATAGGTTTAAGTAAAAAGCAAAACCAATAGTTGTAAATAAATTAAGATATTATTCAGAAGAAAGTAGCGTTACAACATTTTAAAGTGTTATTTCCGAAATCCAAGTAGTGATTAAGTAAATCAAGAATATTTAAATGTGACACAAGATCGAAGTAAATGGTGACTAAGTACGTATTCGAAGTCCAAAATAGGTTAAGGTAGACAAGAGAAACACATTCATCATGTCCAACACTTGTATTATTGCACTAAGCTCATGACCTCGAAGCTGTATTGTAAATTATTAATGGATTTGCTCCAGTAATCGTATTTGCACACAGTAATCTTGTAATTATAATGGATTTGCACAGTATCGTAATTATAATGGATTTGACAGTAATCGTTTTTGCACAGTAATCGTAATTATAATGGTTTGGCACAGTAATGGTATTTGCACAGTAATCAGAAATTATAATGGATTTGCACAGTAATCGTAATTATAATGTTTGCACAGTTAATTGTGGCTCCTTAGGCAATAGCATTCATGCCAATAATCTGGATGCATACAATTTTGAAAACACTGTGTCAATGTAAAAAAAAGCAATGTAATTTCACCGTAGAGTTTGTTAAAACAATTAGTGGTAAAAGGGGGTTATGACCCCATCCAAAAGTATAGAAATAATTGTACTGTAGTAAAATATATGAGTTTGTAATGAGCATGTATTCTTCCTCGCGGGTTTATAAAACATTAAAAGATTGAATGCTGAGACTATGATTCAACTTGAGTGAAAGGAAATCAACAAAGTTTATTCACAACAGAAAAATGTCACGAAGGAATCCGAAGGCAAACCTATCCAATATAGGTCTTATAAGTTCTCGAGTACTGTAATATAATCTAATAGTCGTTACATCGTACTATCGTTCGGGGTCCTTTTAATTCCAAATCTAGAGGTCATGACATGACGTTCGAGGAGTTAGGACACTTTAAATCGTAAATCCAACAACTCGTCGATACGCCATCCGAAGAGGCCTCATTATGAAACTCCCTAGTAATATAGTACTTTGATAACCACATAATATTCTATATAGCTCAATCACCAACTAATGGTTTTGGTAAAATTGTGTTTAGGAAGTTAAAACGTTTATAATTACCGTTTTAGCAAAACTGGCGTAACTTACGCGTTTTAAACCCGATTCTCGCGTTTCTTATGTCCATCTTTTCGTATCAAGACGAGTTATCATAAATTGACATTTTCGAATTTCGGACCTACTGGTGAACAGTAAAAATTACTGTTCACATCAGACCTTATATATATTTTCATCGATTTAATTGTCGTAAAACCCGTAAACGTCGTATTTTATTCGTTATAGCTCCGTTTTTAATGATTCTTTCGAGACGTTTCGGTATTTGAAAGTTCTATATATTTATGAGGTTTACAAAAATATAACTTTCTGTCATGAATAGTAACTTTTATAAAAATAGTTTTATAAAAGTATTAATTGTCGTAAACTCGCGAAATTCATAACTCGCTCGTTATTAATTGAAAAATTACGATTCTTATCATTTTGGAATCCTAAAAATATGTATTATTTGTTAAAAATATCAACACTTGCTGTTTATAATTTTTATAAAAATGTTTTTATAAAAATTTACTTACGACTTCGTTTATTAACGTATAACTCGTTTTTAACGTAACTTTTTCGTTATTAATCCGTTTAACAAGTTTCTTACCTTTTCGGAATCGTCGTGAAATGTATTATCTTATAAAAATATAAAATGGATATGTAAAATTCGGGAATTTTTTAGACAGATTGTTTGCTTGAGTTGGATTGATCATTTTTGATCTTTCTTTATACTTTACCACTTTTGTATTTTACCACAAGTCTCATATATCATATATATTATATATCATCCTTATATTAGCATTTACTTGTCCATAATAGTCCTCATGTGTATCATAACTTTACTTAAGAAATCTCTAATTTACTAGTTTTGTCCATAATCATATTTATACATAACCAAGAGTGTAAATCACTTGTGTGACTATTTTAACATGATGTCAATAACATCATAGGATATATAAATGTGTACATTATGATGACAACAATTAAAAACTTCTCTTTACATGTTAATAATCCTAAATGGTGATTTAAGCTAAATACAATAATCATGTGCATAAAAATGAATATTGTAGTAATAAAGAGTTCAGTAAACCTTATGAGGTATGATGAAGATGATGAGCTTGTGCTAAACCCCTTGTTTAGCCACATAACCAAAGCTTGCACCAACAATAAACCCTTTACTTTTTATCAAAACCCTAACTTCCTTTTACTTGATTATTACTTGAATATGGGTTAGCCAATGCTTGCAAATGCCTTAGTATATCTTAGGATAGATGTGTATAGGAGTGTATGGGTTGTAGAAAAAATGGTATGGATTTGGTTGTATGCTTGCTTGATGCCGTGAGCAATAGAGAGCAAAAAGGGAGGTGATTTGTGATTTATTTGCTAAGTGTTTATACATGTATGACTTCTCTCATCACTAGATTCTGATTATATTATACCAAGTCTTAGTCAAGGGGACAAAGCTATGGTCTAAGGATGGTCTTTGGTCTTAGGTATGGCTTGGTCTTGGTCCATGTCAAAGAGACATGACATGACTAGGTGTGGTGTAGTTTTATGAAGCATGGTGTTTATTTTGACCAAAGTGGAAGTGTTTCATGTATATTATGCTAAATTTCGGCATACACATACATATGATATATATTTTGAGTAAATTTTATGTATTGGGTATAAAAGTGGGTATTTGTTGAAGCGTAGAAAAGTTTTTGTGGTTCCGGGAATGCCTAATAAACGCAATTTTATCGCTCGGTAAAAGTTATACACTTTACGTAGCACGATAAAATATAAAATGAACAATGTTAATAAATTATCCCTCAAACTAATTACTTAACCTTGTTGATGTAAACACATTATTTGATTGATGCCCGTTTACATTGAACGCTAATTTTTAGCTTACGCGATTTAGCTTAACATTTATGATTTAAAGCGAACGCGTACGAGAAAAGAAAAAAAAATAAATAGTGAAAAATGATAAAATGAATGATGTCATAAAATGACCTGAAAATACGAAATGTTACAGTCTCCTCCGGTTAGAAGAGCCTTGTCCTCAAGGCTCAAGTTGCGGCACTTGAGGAAGGTACGGGTTCGGAGAAAAAGATGCGGATATTTCTTCCGGAATAATGTTGATGAAGAGGTGTAGATAATTATTATTATTAATTTTTTTTTATATGAACAGTGCCCCCAACGGTCGGTGAACAGTAACCCTCAACGGTTACTTTTCCCCTTTTTATACAAAATTTTCTCCTCCATTTCTCCAAAACAAAACTAATCTTTCATTTCAATTTCTCTATCCAATCCTCATAAATGTTGCTCTTCATCACGAATCTTGGCGATGGCCGACCGCGAGTACACTCGGCATTTTTTCTTGCTACTTCCATACGAAGAGGGGGGGAAAATAATTTCAGTATTTGGCAATGGTTCTAGCGGTTCTCGTGCAGGTCATTATCCTTGCTATTGGCGTGGATCTATGCTTGAAGGACTAGATACTATGGTTAGGGGAGGGTTGAAATAAAAACTTGTATTTCTTTTATGTCCTTATGTAATCTCTAAGATAATAAACGGATGTTGTGGCAATAAATCTTTTTATTATTATTATTTTATTTTATTTTTTTATTTATGCCTTTCGATAATTTCGTTACCACGCTTGGTAACTTGTTTGCATTTCCCTTCTAAATTGATTTAACTTGGGTGTTTCAAGATTTGTGATGTTGGTTTAATATTTATTGTTGCGACCAAGGCTCGGCTCCTAGTGGGCTTATTTGTTCCCTTCAGCTTAAAGCGTTAGTTATAACATTCTCCTCTCTAGGTGACGGATTTCATACCTATGATGGCATTACCAATACTAAGTTCTATGGCATTGTGTCAATGTTGAATAGGTGATTTAGTAATTTCCCTAATGGCGAGCAAATTTGATAGCGAATTGTCCTAAGGCGACAGGATGTGATCTGGCTTCGTGCTTAGGATTTTGTATAAATGACGTCGGCTTTATAGTAAGGTGGAGTAAAGGTCTGCTTAGTTGTTATGGTTACTAATTCAATTTCCTAAAGTAAACGCGTCTTATGAATACGTACACAAAACTTGATATAATTAAAAAGGTGTTTCTTGATAAGAAGTTTTAAGATGACTACTCTCAGCATGGGCCAGGGTTTCTTATGAATTATACATAGGTGATCAAGTTATGTATATTTGAGGACTAACGATGCAATGCTCATTTTGTCAAAATAGTGTTATGTTTTCATGAGATTTGAGAGAGTGACTTGTACAACTAAGATAGAGATTTAAAGTAACATTGACGAAATGAAAAGCCTCATGGCATAAATGAATGACGGTATCGTGTAAAAAAAAATAGCTCATATATATATAGGTATTCTCATATAATACCAGTATTGGTGCTCAAGGAAGCAAATGAGAAATCAGGAAGTACGCGAAAATCGAAGGGGTCAATATTTATATATCTGACCGATATAAGGTAAATAATAAGAGGTCATAAGATAGACGTAAGAGAGCGAAATCATAGCCAAGTATTAAATACTCATTACCCATGTAATAGAAGTAAAGATGCAAAAGAGAGCATATAAGTTACCTGGGAGCAAGCAAGCGCGGATATCGGATAAAACAAGGAAAGACTCTATATTTTGAAAAACATGGTCATAGTCTAGGTTTTGAAAACGACCTAGTTCTCTATGACTTCAGCTCTGATACCATCTGTAACACCCCCGAAAATCAGGACAACGCAGCGGAATGGTAACATTGGGGTGCTACTTCAGGGCACAAAACACAAGTCACGGAAAACGACCTTAAAATGGACGTTTTAAATAAAGTCATATTCTATTTAATAAAAGATCAGAGTTGCAACAGGTTTCATTTATAATGTATTAGAAAACATTGTCAAAACGTTTGTCGAATGGTATACAAGTTATTAAGCCTTCAAAAATATATATCCGCGCGACTCGAATGCTCCCAATGCTCCACTAGCAAAATAGTAACCTGAAAATACATGCTAAAACGTCAACAATAATGTTGGTGAATTCATAGGTTTAAGTAAAAAGCAGTATTGAAATAATTTAAGAAATATTTCAGAAGAAAAGTAGCGTTACAACATTCTAAAAGTTGTTATTTTACGAAATCTCCAAAGTAGTGATTAAGTAATCACGAAGTATTTAAAAGGTGGATCCACAAGATCGAAGTAAATGGTGGACTAAGTACGTATTCCGAAGTCCAAAATAGGTAAGGTAGACAAGAGAAACACATTCATCATGTCCAACACTTGTATTATTGCACTAAGCTCATGACCTCGAAGCTGTATTCGTAATTATAATGGATTTGCACCAGTAATCGTATTTGCACCAGTAATCGTAATTATAATGGATTTGCACCAGTAATCGTATTTGCACCAGTAATCGTAATTATAATGGATTTGCACCAGTAATCGTATTTGCACCAGTAATCGTAATTATAATGGATTTGCACCAGTAATCGTAATTATAATGGATTTGCACCAGTAATTGTGGCTCTTAGGCAATAGCATTCATGCAATAATCTGGATAGCATACAATTTTGAAAACACTTGTGTCCAAAGTAAAACAAGCAATGTAATTCACCCCGTAGAGTTTGTAAAACAATTAAGTGGTAAAAAGGGGGCTATGAACTCACAAAGTATTGAAAGGTAATTGTACTGTAGTAAAATTATACAAGTTTGTAAACGAGCATGTATTCCCCTCGCGGGTTTATAAAACATTGAAAAGATTTTAAATGCGAGACTATGAACTCACAAGGTATCGAAAGGTAATTGTACTGTAGTAAAATATATGAGTTTGTAAAAGAGCATGTATTCCCCTCGCGGGTTTATAAAACATTGAAAAGATTGAAATGCGAGACTATGAACTCACAAAGTATTGAAAGGTAATTGTACTGTAGTAAAATATATGAGTTTGTAAAAGAGCATGTATTCCCCTCGCGGGTTTATAAAACATTGAAAAGATTGAAATGCGAGACTATGAACTCACAAAGTATTGAAAAGTAATCACATTGTTATAAGATAAACGAGTATGTAAAAGAGTTTGTAAACAAGCATGTATTCCCCTCGCGGATTTATAAAACATTAAAAAGATTGAATTGCGAGACTATGAACTCACCTCAGCAAACGGTGAATCGGTAATCAACGAGGAGAATAAAGTAACCGAACGACTCTAACCGCGACCTAATTATAAGACGCGCTTTAGAACGAGAAGTAAATCACGAAACGTTGTATATAACGTTTATAATAGAAATAGACATCCATATGTGTTTGTGCTTTACTTTATTTAACAAAAACGTGTCTTTACGAACTCATTAGGTTTATATAAACGTTACGCCATTCTTACGAAAAGTTGCCATTTTCAGAAAGTTACTATTTATAAAAGTTTTCCGTTTTCAGAGTCCCGACACCCTGAACATTAACGTTGCCTAATAATAATAGTTGTTAAGTCCATTTCACGCCTAGACGCTCGAAGGTATATTAAACGTCTAAGTTTCCCCCTTTTTTTTTCTAAAGTGACTTCACGTTTATTACAAACTTTCTATTTTTAGAAACATCAAACGCCTTTCCGAAAATATGTCCATGACAATTCTAATGTTTCTAGTTAATACATAAGTGTCGCTATATGTTTCGCCAAGGTTTTTAATGCTCAAACAACCCTGAAAGTGTCCGAAAACCCGTTTTAGAAATCCAAACAGCAAGCACTTTTTAGTGTATTTCACAAAAATCAATTTTTCCGATTTGTGGTAAAAATATCTCTCATTTTTGACTTTTAAGCTAAACGGTTCGCGACTAAGGCGTATTATTTTTATAAAATATCTAACCTATAAACTACTGTAAAATTTCAAAACATAACTCACTATTATACATTAAGGCATAGTTTTAATCCACAACCTTTTTAATAAACTTTAAAAACCCTAATTATATACTTAATCAATTTTATACTTAGACGACACGTTAACATACTTTTACATCTATTTTTTCCATGATATATATGACCATATGACATACGAAAAAGTGTGTAAACTCATATACATAAGTAAAAACTCTTTTTACATATTCAAAAGTCCTTAGTGGTGATTTAGCCGTATATATCATATAACACATAAAATAATGATAATAAAAAGTATAAAGGAATTAGGAAGACCTTAGGATGATTATAGAGAAAAATGAAATGCCTAAACCCGTGTTTAGATTCAAAAAAAACAAGCTGTCACTTAAGAAAACCCTTATTTATCTTAAAAAACCCTAAAATCTTGCTTTCTTGATATAACATTGCAAATGGGTGATTCAATTGTGTTTGGAAACACCTAGAATGACTTTATAATAGTGTGTATAAAGTGTAAAGGGTGTATAAAAATTGATATGGATGTGTTGGGACCTTTGTTTCTTGCCTGGCCAATGTACAGAATGAAAAAAACGGAAGGGTTTTGTTTGATTTTTGACATAAGTGTATAGTGTGTAAGTTACTTTCTCTTATGAAATGTATAAGTAGTATAACAGTGCATACTAGCAATGGACAAGCATGGTTCTAAAAGGATGGTCATGGAATGGTCCCAATCAAAGTAATGCTAGGCAGTGGTAGGGTATGGTTGCCATTAAAGAGGTATGGTGTTTGCCATAATGATGCATGGCATGAATTGACCAACTGAAGCCTTTATCTTGTATTTCATGTACATATTTGTATATGATGCAGGTTTTCGGCTGAATAAAGATAACAAGATATAATTAATGTAATTTTGTGTATTGGGTATAAAAGTGGGTATCTTGTTGAAGCTAGGAAAGTTTATGTGTGGTTCCGTAGTGCCTAAACGCAATTATTCGCGAAACGTATACACTTTACGTAAGCAACAAAAATAAAATATAAAAGTTAATTATTACTTTTGAAAAATAATATAATGATGGCTTGACATAAACTTCAATTCGATTGGTGTCCGTTTACGTTGGTTGTTGATTTTTAGTTCACGCGATTTTAACTTAACACTTAAAATTAAAAGCGAACGCGTACGAGAAAAGAAAAAAATAAATAGTGAAAAATGACAAAATAAATGATGTCATAAAATGACCCTAAAATACGGAATGTTACAGACAAGTTAGAAGGAAAACAACTTAAGGACGTACCGATCGTCCGAGATTTTCCTGAAGTATTTCCCGAGGACTTGCCGGTTCTTCCTACAGCTCGACCAGTGGAATTCCAGATCGACTTAATTCCAGGAGCCGCGCCCGTAGCTCGAGCACCGTATCGATTGGCTCCATCCGAAAAGAAGGAATTGTCAGAACAACTGCAAGAGATTTCCGATAAAGGCTTCATAAGACCTAGTTCCTCACCTTGGGGAGCCCCGGTCTTGTTCGTCAAAAAGAAGGATGGGTCATTCAGGATGTGCATTGACTACCGTGAGTTAAATAAGCTGACAGTGAAGAATCGTTATCCACTCCCAAGGATCGACGATTTAATTGATCAACTCTAGGGATCCAGTATTTATTCGAAGATAGATTTGAGATCGGGTTATCACCAGCTTAGAGTACGAGAGCAAGATATCCCAAAGACGGCATTCCGAACTCGGTATGGTCATTACGAGTTTCAGGTTATGCCATTCGGACTAACAAACGCACCTGCGGTATTTATGGACATGAACCGAGTGTGCAAGCCCTACTTGGATAAGTTTGTAATTGTATTCGTTGATGACATACTTATTTATTCAAAGTACAAGAAAGAGCACGAAGAACATCTTAAGGTAATCTTGGAATTGCTTAAGAAAGAGAAGTTGTATGCTAAGTTTTCAAAATGTGAATTTTGGATTCCGAAGGTACAATTTCTCGGTCATGTCATTGATAGCAGAGGTATTCATGTGGATCCAGGCAAGATAGAATCTATCAAAGATTGGGCATCTCCTAAGACACAGACTGAGATTTGCCAATTTTTAGGTCTTACTGGTTACTACCGAAGATTCATCGAGGGGTTTTTGAAGATTGCTAAATCAATGACGAAGCTTACTCATAAAGGAATCAAATTTGATTAGGGAGAAAAGGAAGAAAACGCATTTCGGTTAATAAAACAGAAGTTGTGCAGTGCACCAATTCTGGCATTACCTGAATGAAGCGAAGACTTTGTGGTCTATTGTGATGCTTCACACAAAGGCTTAGGCGTTGTGTTGATGCAAAGAGAGAAGCTGTTTGCCTATGCTTCTCGACAACTAAAAATTCAAGAGAAGAACTACACCACTCATGATTTAGAACTTGGATCGGTAGTGTTTGCTCTGAAGATATGGAGACATTATCTATATGGAACCAAATGCACCGTGTTCACCGACCATAAAAGTCTATAACACATTCTAGATCAAAAGGAGCTTAACATAAGGCAACGCCGTTGGCTAGAATGGCTAAGTGATTACGATTGTGACATTTGTTATCACCCGGGGAAGGCAAACATAGTGGCCGATGCATTGAGCCGTAAGGAACAGATTAAGCCATTGCGGGTTCGAGCCTTAGTTATGACTATTGGCTTGGATCTTCCCAAACGAATACTAGAAGCTTAGATCGAAGCCCTGAAACCAGAGAACCTTGAGAATGAAGATGTAGGTGGTATGATCAAAAAGGATATACCCAAGGAAAAGTTGGAACCACGCGCCGACGGAACCTTATGTTTAAACGGCAGAAGTTGGTTACCATGCTATGGCGACTTAAGATCCGTGATTATGCACGAATCCCACAAGTCGAAGTATTCTATCCATCCTGGTTCTGAAAATATGTACCAAGACATAAAAAAGCTATATTGTTGGCCCAATATGAAAGATGACATCGCCACCTATGTTAGCAAGTGCTTGACGTGTGCGAGGGTCAAGGCCGAACACCAAAGGCCATCGGGACTGTTAGTACAACCAGCAATACCCGAGTAGAAGTGGGATAATATCACGATGGATTTTATCACCAAACTTCCTAAGTCGTCATACGGTTAGTTGTGTAAATATAAAAAATTGGTGAGATCAGGGACTTAGCGAGGCTATTGATTCTTTTATTCCCTTTGATAAACGCTTGGCTACTTTTCCAAGTTATTAGTCGAAGGAATTTGAGATTTTTGGTCTCTCGAGTGCTTACTTCATAGCATTGCGTGGGACTCGCAACATCTTAGTTTGGGGGATTTTGATATGTGTTTAATTACACATACCATTTTCCATTTAAAACGAACTTAAAAGAATAAAAACATACCAAAAATACATTGTATTTGTATGTTTGCATTTGTATTGTGCAGGAAACGGATATCTCACAAAAAGACGAAAAACCAAGCAAAAATCGACAAAACCGGACACGAGATGGAAAAGTGTGTGAAGACGAAGCCCAATCAAAGTCAAATCAACTCCGAGAAGAAAAAGCAAAGAAAAATGTAACTTGAGGGGTCAAAAATGCCAAACCCCTAAGTTATATTATTAAGGAAACAAAGGCAGGGGCTGATTATGCCAATTTGGGAAACTTCATTTATAAAAGAAAGAAAGGGGAAAAAGGGAATGAAAAGAAGAAAGATGTGGAGGGGCTTTTCTTGTACACAAACCAAACATACCCTTAATCATCTTCAACCTCTCTCTGTCACAACCCAACTTGTATAAACCTTTCTCCCGCCAATACCAAAACCAGCCAGCACCCTGTTTTGCTCCCATACTTCTACCCTGCAACACTCCATCATCCACCCTACTAACCCCCCAGCTTTATAAAGTCCATGTTGGCAATCCCTCTCCATTCCCAAAGCACTTCGATGGCTGAGATTGTCTCCAAAGAAGCTCAAAAGAAATCAAAGGCTGGGATTTGCTCTAGATTCTCCTCACACAACTAGCACACTTGGTTTTATCTCTCCAAAGAAGCACAAGATGCAAGTCCAATACTTCGGCTATAAATAGAGCCTTTTGTAAGCCTTTGAGGCATCTTAGAATCTAGTTTTAATTTTTAATATAACTTAGCTTATTTTCAGTCATTTACAGCTTTTGCTTTCAGCTTTGTAACATTTCCAAGTTTTAATGCAAATTTAAGTTTTTAAAGTCACTTTATAATTCCAAGTGTTAAGATTTTTAATTGAGCTGTTTTGTGTTCAAAAGCTCTCAATACAGCCTGTTTACAAACTGTTATACTAATGAACTTAAAGGTTAATAAGTTGAACGAGAGAATATCACACCAATCCCTCTCAAATATACCTCGCGTATGTGTAGGGAGATAAGCCAGTTTTGGTTGGATGGGGCTGAGGGACGCTCACGAGCTGTTCTATGCAAGCTAGACAGGTAGATTCATGTGTGACCCTGTTGTGGAGCAAGGGTGTGTAAGTCTCTCGATTTCTACGTGACTTATCTATGCAAATTGCTAGGTGTATTTAATACAACGGTTGTTTTAAGTTTAATACTGCTAGACGAATTCAGCTTATTGAAGTGCGTATTAGGATTGAAAATTGCTTAGAGGGTTTTACTTTGGGTAATTTTGTATAATCGGTTTTTAATTAGTTTTGAAATAAAAATGATTTTGAAATGTTAAAGGCTGTTAGTTTGAACAAGCATTACTAACCCAAGTTAGTACGCTAGTTCACTTTTAGGAACAGTACTATCTTAACACTACCATACTAACTCAAGGTAGTACATTTATTAGTACGTTAGTGACTCTGGCATTCCAATTCCAGCTTATCAAGCTTATTATGTCGGCTTTGTTTAAGATTTCCTTTAGGCTTTTTAGAGTAAGTTAAGCCTATTTAAGTTGTAAGTGTTTGCATAATACCTTATTTGTTTTGTTGAAAATAATTTTAAGAGTTAATCAGTGTTTAGTTTTCCACTTATGTATCATTATAGTCTATTCTGGTTTCGTATTCTTATGCTTAAGTGCTTATTTTGGGTAGTATAACCTCTATTTTAAGCTTATTTGCTTAATTTTCTTGGTTAATTGTGGTTTTGTGTAAGGCTAGCAGTACAACCTTTAAGCTTAACAGTACTAACTACAACTAGCAGTACTAACTCTAAAGTTAGTACTGTAGTTAATACTGGATATTAGTTTTAGTACTGTTGTGTTTCTCCTTGTTTATTTATTTAATTCATGCTAATTTGACTTATTGAGATTAGATAGCTTATTTGTCTGTCTAAGCGTATAAACTGATAGTTGTGCCTGACCGTAAAAGGTTTTAGTTTTGCCTTTGCTAGCTTTTAATCAATTTCAGCTTATGTCTTTGTTTAAATTTTTATGTGCATTTACTGTCATTTTAATTCCAATCATATTCCTTGTTACAGTCAAACACCATCAATCAATCGTCTCTCATTTTCCATGTTAACCGCGTTGGACATAACGACCTACCCGAGTTTTCTCTATACTGCGTCGGTTTACTTGAATTTCGTGAGTGCTGACCTTTGCTTGTATTTTTATATTATTTACATATAATATATGTTTATGTTTATTTACACATAAATCGAGTTGTATAAATAAACTAGCAATTCTATTCTGCAAATAGATAAAGTAAAGTAAGAAATAGAGAGGACTTACAACACCCTTGCTCCAACAGGGTCAAACAATGAATTCTACAGCTCTACTTGCAAGAACAAGCTAGTGAGAGTCCATAAGCCCATCCAGAACTGGCTTATCATCCATAACATAAGCTGAGGTATATTTGAGAGTGATTGGTGTGATATTCTCTTAACTACTTAACTTTTTAAGTTCACTTAGTTAAAACAGTTTGTAAACAAGCTGTATTGAGAGCTTTTGAACATAAAACAACTCAATTCAGAAACTTAACATTTGGGATTATAAAATGACTTTAAAAACTCAAACTTGCATTAAAACTTGAAAGTGTTACAAAGCAGTGAAATAAAAGCTGTAAATAACTGAAAATAAGCTAAGTTATTAAAACTAAAAACTAGATTAAAACTAAGATAGATTATTTTTTCTCAAAGGCTTACAAGAAGCTCTATATATAGCCGAAGTATTGGACTTGCATCTTGTGCTTCTTTGGAGAGATAAAACCAAGTGTGCTAGTTGTGTGAGGAGAGACTAAAGCAAATCCCAGCCTTTGATTTCTTTTGAGCTTCTTTGGAGACAATCTCAGCCATCGAAGTGCTTTGGGAATGGAGAGGGATTGCCAACATGGACTTTATAAAGCTGGGGGGGGAAAGTAGGGTGGATGAAATGATTTTGGTAGGGTGTTGAGTGATTTTGCAGGGGAGAAGTATGGGAGCAAAACAGGGTGCTGGTTTTGGTATTGGCGGGAGAAAGGTTATACAAGTTGGGTTGACAGAGGGAGGTTGAAGATGATTAAGGGAATGTTTGGATTTTGTACAAGAAAGGCCCCTCCACATCTTTCTTGATTTCCACTCTCTTTTTTTCTTTTAAAAATGGTAAGTTTCCCAAATGGCATAATCAAGCCCCCGCTTTGATATAAATATATAACTTCGGGGTTTGGTATTATATTGAGCCTCAGTTATCATTCTTATATCTCGCTTTTTTCTTCTCGGTGTTGACTTGACTTTGATTGGGCTACGTCTTCACACACTTTTCCATCCCGTCTGTCCAATTTTGTTGCTTTTTGTCTTGCTTTTCGTCTTTCTGTGAGATATCTCGTTCCCTGCAGAATACAAATGCAAACTAAAATACAAAGTTTTTTGGTAATTTTTTTATTCTTTTAAGTTCGTTTTTAAATGAAAAATGGTATGTGTAATTAAACACATATCATTAGACAACATACTTGATTACTGATTCGCAACCTTCATGAACTGGTTGCATATACGTCGAGCGTTAGTCGTGAAGGTTTTTACTTGGATATTTCTGTATCATGTTTACTCACTCGAGGTGAATTCATAGCCCATGTCTTTTACAATTATTTATTACAAGTTTTTTGGGGGTGAGCAACATGGCATGTTTTTACAAATTGGACGAATGTGTAATTTTTTCGAGTGTTACGTGGTTGCCTAGTAGTTGCGATAGACCCACTAATGCCATGAATCATGAAATAGTAATTACTGGAAGTGAGCTGCGAGTGATTATAGATAAGTTTATTTGGATTGATCCTCCTCGTTTCGGTAGCTGACTAGCTATCTCTGAAATACGAACGTATATCATGCATGTCGGATACTGGATGTCACGGTGTTGAACATCATCACGGGCATGTAGGCACAATATTTTATTATAATGTATTCTATTTATGTCGTGCTTCGTGTCATGTGTTAGGCAAACGTAATTGCATTTTTTGTGATGTCGCATTTGTTGCATTATCACTGGAAAGTCTTGAGTCCTGCATACACACTTACATTACCTTGAAATTCACCAACTTTATGTTGACGTTTTTAAATGCAATGTTTTTCAAGGTACAATAAGCACGAGGTCGCGAAGGATACATTGGTGGTTATATTATGAAGTATGCATTAAAGATATAGTCGCATTACATTTTGCTGTATTTGTTATGAGGACTGAAATCTTTGTAATAATAAACAAGTAAACTACGTAAAGCTCGGGATTTTGTAAATACATACTTTATTCAAATCCATGTATCAGTTTTTTAAACGACTTTTTTGTCGTTCCGTTTATCTATCTGTGTTGGTTGATCTGGGAGTAAGCCACGCCCCAGACTGTATCTTCTCGTGGTTTGCGGACCATTAGGGGCTGTGTTACATTTCTAAAGTAGTACAGAAGATGAAGTAAAGTATGATGACCTAATCTAAGTTACGTTAAGTCTGGTTTGAATAAACTGAAATTTTGTTGTATGATAACCATTGGAAATGAAAATGTTGCAGGCATTCCATATATAATACAAATTATCGAGTAATGTACGCTAAATGTAATTAGTTCTTGTTTGATGCAGACCATGAACTTATGCTTTTTCTTGATTGTTTTATGATATGAATGCGCAGTTCCAAATCCACAGGTTATTAAGCGAAAGCTAAAGCGAAAGAAGAATTGAAAACCTACAGAAGTAGTTTACTAAAATGGATATAATGGAGGACACAGGCAAGGACTTTCACTTTAGTTGGAAATGCGTGCCCTTTAACTAGGATTACCACCACTAATAAAGTGCCTCTTAGGGAACCCATTCCTCTAGAAGTAGTTGCACAAGAATCTGTAGTAACTAAGGTGTATACTAGGAGACCTAAGGTACCTAAGAATAATGGTTCTAATAGCAAACCTAAGATTGAAAAATCTATGATTTCTAACAAAACAGAACCCGGTACATCTCGGGGATACAATACTTTAGTTTCTCCATCTTCTTCTTCTTCTGTCGATCTCAGGTTGTCCAAATTGTTTTATGGTATTTAGACTTCGGATGCTCAAAGCACATGACTAGAGATCGCTTTCAGCTCACCAATTTTGTTTACAAGTTTCTCGATACTGTCAAGTTCGGTAACGACCAGATTGCAAAGATTATAGGGTATGGTGACTATTAGATAGGGAATATCACAACCTTAAGGGTTTATTATGTGAAAGGACTAGGACACAATCTATTCTATGTTGGTTAATTTTGTGACTCAGATCTTGAAGTAGCTTTTAGAAAACACACGTGCTTTGTTCGTAATATGGAAGGTGTTGATTTACTCTCAGGATCTCGGGAAACCAACCTTTATACATTATCAATTAGGGGATATGATGGCGTCTTCTCTAATTTGTCTCTTGTCAAAAGCCTCAAA
>BQNB010050878.1:0-41290 GCA_026074375.1 Tanacetum coccineum | reverse complement strand
CTGCTTTGTTTTTATAACTTATGAACATTGATATTATCCTAGATAAAGATCTAAACAACCTGAGCTTAAACGATCAAAGAACCTATTACGTGTTTTAGGTTTCCACACAATCCATTTAAGTAAAGAGATTGATGACATCAAATAACATCTAGTTTATAGCATCATTTATCCCACGATATTAACCCATTTTATATAGTTATTGCAAAGAATTGTTACTTAATCGTTTATATTTGAGAATTGCAGTAACTATGGAGTAATTGGTGAATCTTAGCAAAAGGCACGCATTCTGGAGCTTAAATGAAGATATTTTGAAGATTACTATTCTAAAGACCAATACGCCGTATCCATCAAGGAATATACGACGTATCTATGCCTGCACTCACCAAATACCACAAAAGGAATGAAGATCAATACGTCATATCTAGAGGACTCAATACGCCGTATTCAAGATATGGAATCAATATAATATTCTGAAAGATATCAAACGTGGTCCCTACTCTAAGAAATCCCCAATATGCCGTATCCAATACATGGATACGCCGTATCCAACCGACTTCCAGACCTTATAAATAGAAAACTCAAAAATGAGTTTTAGGTGTGCTAAATCATATTCTCGATACCTAAACCACAAAAGTCAATTTTTAGAGGAGAAAAAGAGCAGAAGAGGTCGAGCAACGTATTCAATTCCATAGGAGACATCATGTAATTCCATATACTTTTGTAATCGTTCAGTTTTTGGTATCATTCATTAACTCGGTTAGTTTACCTTGGCTAAATTATTACTCTTGTATTTATTATGACGTTTGAAGGCTAATACCTTCGGGTATTAGCCATTATTATGAAGATCTGAATGTTTGGTATTTGTTTATATCGATTTCTTGATTTATCGTTGAGTGCTTGTTTATGTTTATCAATTTATACTTGTTTACGCGCTTTTGTATGCGACCTATCATTCAACTGGATCTAGCAAAGTGGACCAAGCGGATCTAGAGTCCGGGATAGCTCTCCATATAGTAATTTATACATCTAGAATAATAGTTACACAAGTATTGTCCTTCTAAGTCTGTGTCTAGGATACGCTTCGGGCTTAACTAGTTAATTGGATATTGCCGATGGTTTATTGATCGTGTTGACTAGCAGGTGACCTAGATAATTCAACAAATAACGTTCTGATTCCATTGGATAGTTGGACAAGTGGACTACTAGTGTATAGATTGCCATTAAGCGGTAAGTGGGTAAAGTCTCTATGAGCTAGGGTTTAACAAGATCACCATTGCTTTAATCCCTAAGATAGATTATAATCAGCAAATAAGGATGCTTTATGCGGATGCTTTAATTGTGACAGAATTAATGTGTCTAGGTCTTAGGATGATGTAACGCCTAAGTCTTAAGAATGATATGCCACCTCGAGAGAAGAAATCATTGCACTTAATAAACAAACCAACGTTCTAATCGGATTAATAATGGTTAATACAGTTTTCTTATATAAGGTTCGACCGCTCTTTTATCTTTTGTCTATTAGCTTGCGTGGGTAACAGTGTCTTGAATTGATTGTAGTCACCAACCAAACCGTGCCAGTCTCTCAGGCTGAAAACCCCCTTTTCCCGCTTTTCTTATAGTTATTAGGATTTAGACTGTCATAGGTTTAACTGCAGTATTAAATAGATTAAGTAATCAGATATTAATTAATTGTTTAGATTTTACAACTCGCTCTCATTGATCGTCACCCTACTTACACGAAACATACTACGATCGGTGGGACATACCCGTTTAAAGTGTTGTTTTTTGGTTTTAGTCGGCAAAATATAAATTTAAAAACTTGCATCAATTAAAATATACACCCACACATCGTCACCATCAAGTTTTTGGAGCCGTTGTCGGGGAAGTGAAATATTAATCTTGTTTTTTATTTTTTGATATTTGGTTTTTAACATTAGTTTAGGTCTCAACGTTAAGATTAGTGTAATTTAGTTTAGTGTATATTCTTGTATATTCTGTTGTTAGTATAGATTCAACTCTTGAAACAATGATCCGGAGGCTGGTAAAATGGAAAGAAAAGTATTCCTATTTATTAGAGAGAAAAAGAATAAGAGATGGGAAGAGTGTGTGTTGTTGAGAGAAACACTCACTACACACTTTTTACAATAAGTGTGCTTCACCCCTCCATGAAGTATGGATGGGGGTATTTATAGTCACCTAGTGGACACAACAAACTATCATAGCTTGTCATTATTAGTCCCTATGTGTCGCTATAAATAAATCTAATGAATTCCGGATATGTCACATATTTTAAGGCTAACAATCTTCCCCCAATATGTGGACCACATACGAATTACTTACATGTTATATCATGTACAAATACAACAGAAATAAAGTCTTCCAAACCACTTCCAAAGCTGAAGATGTCTTCTGAGTTCTCATTGTCTTGAATCTTACTCCTGCTTGGATCTTCGCATTGTCTTTACTTGTTACTAGGAACACATGTAGTATGATGAACTGGATTAACTTTCCCCCTATTCATGAAACATGTCTTGAATAAGCTTTACTTAATAGACGCCTTTTCTGGCGAGTTTTCTGAATCAGTTCCCCCCTATTACCAAACATCACTATCTAAGCAGATTCTAGACACTTTGAAGGAGCTTGATACATTCATTCTACTTGTCATTGACGTGCAACAGCGGCATTTTTGTGATGTCAAAACCTCACTAACGACCACTGCAGTCTTGTCAATCTGGGCTTGGTAAGATTCGTTCAGGGTACCATGCGAGGGAGAAATCAGAGCAAATGTTTTCTTCTCTCGTTTGCATTATCTTCATAAACCATACTAATACATTATTAGGGTAACAAACTTCCCCATAGAGTTTGAGTGGTAACATCTACGGTCAATTAAATCTGATGTACACATTTTCCCCATGAATGTGCGAACTCTCGGAAGCATCATTGTAGTTGTTACGTCTTATACTCGAGAAGTTCTAGTATAAGCCAAATCTTGATACAACAAAAGAATTTTACACTCTTAATTCAGAACGTTTAGAGGAGATGAAGCAAACGAATCAAGAAACCACTTGGGTATATTCAAGGTCTTGTGAATGAATGTCATCGAAGAAACTTTTGATAGATTTTGCTTAGACTGTGAAGTATCTTTGTCTTGGAATAGCACAAAAATACCGTGAGAATGTGCTGATTATCATCTAACTTTAAACTCTCTCATGGCTAACTTACCAACCTCGTATTCTGTAGGCTATTGTCGTGATCACATGGTGAAGTAAACCCGATATACCCAACTTGAAAACTGAAAAGTGAAATCCCCCAAATTTGTTACTTAAGCTTGCACTATTGCTTGATTGAAGAACGGTTGCAGAAGAAAATCTTTAAGTTAACTTATACCCATCATCCAAAAAGTATAAGATGTACAACACACCATCTTGAAATGATCACATCGGCATCTGCGTTGACACTGAGTACTACAACGTAACTCCTTTAAGTGATGTTTATCCAGGTCTTCATCCAACCACCCTGACCGCTGGAGGAAACTAGATAATCAAGTCTTATTCATTATATTTGTTACACGGTTCAAGCAAGTCATCAATCGATAGAAAATAGAAGAAAGTCACGATGATGAAATAAGTAGACGCCTTTGTGAAATCCAACTTCAATTGCAAATAAGGGATACCAAATCCACTTCGTAATCACATGTCATCTTAATCCAAATCTCTAGCCATTTTGTCATTTAAGTGAATCTTTTCAGGATCGTTTTGGGATTAAGTGTTGTTGTTTGTGTGGTGTGTTGTTTATGGTTTGATGTGTTGTATGAGTCTTGTTCATTGATTGTTGGTGGTTTGTTTGTTGTTCTTGTTTTGATTATAATATTCCCAAATTCGGTCATATGCCCAAAGTCGGTCACATGCCCACCTGATGCGCGGATCGACCTTAGTCAAAACATGGGTTTTCCATGGTCAAAACGCAATGACTTTAGTCAAAACGCAATGAAACCACTAATCAAAACGCAACTATCTTTATCAAAACGCAATGAATAAAAAATTGGGCAGAGTAACGTTTAGTCAAAACGCAATGATGTCTTCAAAACGCAACCTGTAATCAAAACGCAGTGAACCAAAACGCAACCAATGTCAAAACGCAATGAGTCAAAACGCAGTGAGTCAAAACGCAATGAGTCAAAACGCAACCAATGTCAAAACGCAATGAGTCAAAACGCAGTGAGTCAAAACGCAATGAGTCAAAACGCAATGAGTCAAAACGCAACAAGAAGGAAGTCAAAACGCAACAAGAACTTTGCCAGAAAGTCAAAACGCAACGACGAAATATACGAGTTTTTCCACCTAAAATCGCCTAAAAATCGCCCTTTTTGACCTTTTAACTTGATTTCTCTTGCACAATTAGCTACCTTATGCCTAGATCTTGCTTAATAACTAAAACATTCACACATCTAAGCACAATAATTCGGGTTTGATTTTTTTCTTCAAAATTACACACGAATTTGATCTTGTTTAACCACAAGAATCAACCACGAATCCACACGTAGCTCTGATGCCAATTGTAGTTTCCCGATTTACCACTTCACTTCATAACCCGAATCGAAACTAGAAAGGAGAAAGATTGAGTTGTTTAGAGATAGAAAGAGGAGAGAGAAATGAGAGAGAAAGTGAAAAGATATTATTAGATATTTTCAACAACTTAACTTTTCCAAGTGGAAAAGTTCCTTATATACCCCGACACTTAAAAGTGACGCGCGGGATATTTAACTAGGACCCGGGCTCGGGTTTTGCTTGGGATTAAACCCGAAACATATACAATATTAGATTAACTATCGAGCCCGATTCCCGATATTATACTATTACAACATTAACTAATTAAAGACCGAAGCTCCATCGTAGAGTGACCGAGCTTCCTTGTTCGACTCAATAAATTGAGGCTAACAATCTCCCCCGAAGTGAGGTCTTGAACACGGGAACGAGCTTCCTTTATTGACTCAATAAAATTGAGGCTAACAATCTCCCCCGAAGTGAGTTCATTGATGACACTCCTTCATGAGATCAGTGAGATTGCTTTTGTCGTTTAAGCTCGAGTGTTCTTGGTCTTTGTCTTCGTTACACGCCCTGGATCCTTATTCCGCTGCGACCCATTTTGGGGGTGTTAAAAGGAAATGCAATCCGGACACGAAGATTTATAGTGGATTGGTCACGAAGCTCCTCTTCGCCCTACTCCACTCCCCAAATATCTAACTCTAGAGTTACTTCACTAGTCAACAAGCTCCCTTTAGGCGGAAAAAACCGTACACAAGTAGCTTACACCAATTTCCGACACAAAGCCAAATGTCGAGTTCTAATCTTATCTAGAACCAATCTACCACGTAGCTTACACCAATTTCTGACACTAAGCCAAATCTCGAGTTCTAATCTTAGCTAGAACCAATCTACCCCGTAGCTTACACCAATTTCTGACACTAAGCCAAATGTCGAGTTCTAATCTTAGCTATAACCAATCTACCACATACTTGTATTTTAAGGCCTAAAATACTAACCACCCTCACAAGTATTTACCTCACCTAACTACTATCACGATCAACCCGATCTAACTACCAATCACCTTTACAAGTATTTACGTCATCTAAATACTAGCACGATCAACCCGATCTAACTATTACACAAGTTTAGAATATATGGACTCGATCTATACATTATGAATGTAACACATGTCACGAATGCACTAACTAAACTACATAACTTCGTATCTTGACGATAACGAGAGTTCTTCTCTTGCACTTGAATGGATGGATGATTGGATCACATTTAAACAAACTTATAACAAGTTAATTGATCAAAGAAAAAGGTTTGGAAGAAGGTTTTAAATCTGAGAAAAACTGTGTGCAAAGAGGTGGAAAAATCTTTGGGAATATTCCACTATTTATAGGCAAAGTTTCGGACCAAAAAGCATGGCCGACCCCCTTAGCTCCTAGACCAGCCCCCTTATCACTAAGGGGGCCGCCCATATATTTAAGGGGGGCGCCCATGTTAGTCTTATATTATCCTTTCACAACAACAATAAGCAAACCAAATAAGCTCAATAAGCTCTAATGAGCCGGCAATAAGAAGAAAGAAAGAGAGAGAGAGAAGGAAAGTTAGAAACTTAGATTAGAGAGAGAAAGGAGAGTTACAAGTGTGAGAAAATGCAACCAACACCCTCTCCATGTGTGGAGAGGGTTTCTTTTATATCCTTGAGCCATAAGTGGCATGTGGGCTTTTCTACTTGGGTCGGGCTTGGCTAAACTTGGGCCTTAAGCTCGAAACACGAACAATATTATATTACAATCCAAGCCCGTTGAACCCGACTAACCTATTACTTTACAAGACCCAATTTTTGGAAGATAAATGAGCATTAAAGAAGGCTTGACCTTGGCTGTACCATAGTCAAAACCTTGAGGCTGTAAAAATGTCAAGTTTATTTTGTGGAAAAGCCCTTTTACAAGCTGGTTTATCAGCAGGTTTTATTTGTTTGTAAAAGCTCAAATTTTAGAAATTAGTTCTACTCTATGCTCCCTTAAATCGGTTCATATTTGCGTTTTCATGACTGATGCCCTTTTGAGCCTTTTCTTGATAAGCTAAAAAAAACAGCCTTTAGCCTGCCTTTGTCTGTTGCCCTGGTGCAAAACTTTTTTTTCAGCCCTTGATTTCTTTTAGCCAAGCTTAATAAGCCTTAGTTTTTCTTGCAATTTCAGTAAGCATCTAGGCCCCCCTTTAAGCTTTGAAAAGTTTTACAGACCCTTAATGCATTTTCTAAGTTAGCATTTATCTAGCTGCAAGTAGGTGGTTTCTTTTTTTTATTAAAACTGTCAATTTAGCTTATTGATTGCTTTCAGCTTATTATAGGGCTTATTCTAGTCAAACTTAGTTAACTTAGGTAATTTTAGCTTATAATATTAGGTTAGTTCTTAGTTCAGCTTATTTTAGCCCTTTAAATCCATAGAATAAGCCAAATAAGCTTTTTAAGCTTATTTGGCAACCTGTCATCAAACAGCTTATTTTTCTGGCTTATTTAATGACTTTCAGACCTTATGCTCTTTATTAAAAATGTTGCCCCTAAGTTGCCTTAGCAACTTTGCTTTTATAAGTTTCTGACAATATGCCACTTGGACTAGTTTTGCAATCGGGGTCCATTTCAGGGACTATTTATGTCACTTTCTAATCTTATTGTTAACTAGGTTAGTGCCTGTAGTTAGTTAGGGGTTACACTGTTAGTCCTTAGGTATTACACTGTAGGTCCTTGTCAGTTAGTAAGTTAGCATAATTAATTTAATTAAATTACTTTTAGGTATTAGTAATTTATTAAAGTTAAATTACTTTAATTGCCTACAGTAAAAACTTAGCATTTTTATATTTTTCGATTTGTTAACCAAACATCAAAACCTCACAAATCATATGCACCAACATCAAAAGCTTCACTTCCAACCAGATCTCATGCAACTACAAGATACAAAGGCAAAGAGATAGCCAAACCAATCACACCACCATCTGAGTCAGCTTCTGAAGAAGACAGTGATCCTGAACAAGCTCAGAAGGATAAAGACATGCAGAAAAATTTGGCTCTCATTGCAAAGTACTTCAAGAAACTCTACAAACCTACCAACAACAACCTCAGAACTTCCTCAAACACCAGAAACAAGAATGTGGATACTACTCCAAGGTACAAGAATGACAATCAGACTGGACAGTTTGGGAATCAGAGGGCAGTGAATGTTGTTGGGGCTAGGGAAACTGTAGGTGGTCCAGTAGTGCAACAGTCTGGGATACAGTGTTTTAACTGCAAGGAATTTGGTCATTATGCTAAGGAATGCAGAAAGCCAAAACGGGTTAAAGACTCCACGTATCACAAGGAAAAGATGTTGCTGTGTAAACAAGCTGAGAAAGGTGTTCAACTTCAAGCAGAGCAATCTGACTGGCTAGCAGACACGGATGAAGAGATTGATGAACAAGAGTTGGAAGCACATTACAGTTACATGGCAAAGATTCAGGAGGTTCCTAATGCAGACTCAGGCACAGACGCTGAGCCATTGGAACAGGTACAATACGATACTGACGATAATGTGTTTGCCAATGACATACAACATTTTGACCAATCTGAATCCATTAGTAACACATGTGCAGTGGAAACGGATGATAGTAATGTCACTCCTGACTCACCGGATATGTGTGATAATGATATTCAGGATGACCAAAATGATGTAGAATGTGATGATGAGCGTGTTGCACTTGCTAATTTAATTGCTAATTTAAAGCTTGATGTCGATGAAAATAAAAAGATTCAAAAGCAATTAAAGAAAGCAAATGCAACATTGACTCAAGAGTTAACTGAGTGCAAATCTATTCTTGCGGAAACTAGTAGAACTCTAGGAGAATCTAATAGTATTCGGGATAGTTGCTTAGTTGCACTTCAAAATAAACAAACTGAGTTTGAGAGGTACAAGGCCTTTAATGATCGTACAGTTGACTATGACAAACTTGAACATAAGTTAAACGAAGCTCTAGGACTAATAGCTCAAAAAGAAATTGACATAAAAGAAGGTTTAAAAGTGAAAGCCTACGAAATTTCTATTGTCAAAGAGACGTCTGTTGCTAATGACACTTCAGGCCTCGTTCCCCAACGACAAAAAGCGTCAGATTATGACAACCCTGACCCCGCACCAGAATTACAAAATGTTTCTCCTTCAGCAGATACAACAGTTCCATCACAACAAGAGTTAGATCTTCTTTTCGGTCCTTTGTATGATGAATTTTTCAATGATGGTACTTCTCGTGTCAACAAGTCATCTTCTCCCACCGATAATTCTGCTCCACAAGACACACACAATGGAAGACCTACCTTTGCCATCCATGTACCTCAAAAAGGCTCAATATGATCCGCATCCAGACTTCATCCCCGTAGTGAAGAGTCTATGACTCTTGAGATGTCAAGTGTCGATCTAAATTGAAATAAAGACTTAGTCAAAACCATTTGATACACGAAGTTAATAGTATGTATGAATCTTAAACACCCAACCAGCATTATGAAATTCAGTTCGACACAGGACAATGAAATAAGAAAGAAATGTGGAGAAATTCATTTGTAAAAAACAAAACCATATGTTTCAAAAACATAGTTCATTCCAGTGTATAAATCAGTAAGCAAAAGTAGACAAGCATAATGTTCTTGACTACAAATAACAATAATCATCTGATACGAAATATTGTCAATCAAAGCATGGGTAATAACATTCAAAAGACCTTCTTTATCTTCGTAAACCCAACTGGCGCAAGATATGGAAAGCTAGTAAAGACATGTTTGATGCCCTTGCCCTTAAAGATAAGCATGATAGTTTCGCATTTGTACATGTAACTTAAGCAAGAATGCATGCAGATTAAAGTCCGTTGAATCTCTTGAAGATGACTTGATGAAACTTGAATTGATAAGCAGAATTTTCAAAATGTATGATATGCTTTTTGCAAGAATGTGTGTCTAAAGATGTTATGTGTTCTTATTTGCCAATCTTCATCTGATTTAGATGGAGATCACTGAATTACTATGCCTTATATCTTCATAAAGTCAGGGGAATGTGGACTTCTGCACAAAAGCTTCTGAACAAACTGAATTTGTAAGTAACGTGATTTACACTAAGCTTATACAGAGTTTTGCTAAAAATTAGAAAAAACACTCAATTTCTCTTGAATCGCTTTACAACGAAATGTCAGAAACAATGAAAAATGGACATAGTTTGACAAAGATAAAGCGTCAAATGTTATTTCGAAAGGAAGTGAGCAAAATATTTTGAAATACAAGATTATGAAACCTCAACTGCAAGGACAAAGAACATTGCATTAGTGGGGGAGTTTTAAGAAACTCATGAAAAACATGCAAGAAAAAATCTGTGGATACTAAGTTTGATAAACCATTTGTTGTTAGACAATCAAATGTAGATTCCAAAACCATCAGTTTTAGGAAAACCGACTCCTTTTTCAAATTCTCCTGAAGTGAGAAGTTTTCAAACAAAACAGTCGGTTAATAAAACTAATGTGTCGGATGGTTCATCTAACCAAGTCACTCTACAGAATTTGCCTCTGAATAGAAAACAAGCAGAAATACACTCGAATGAGCGTAAACCAGGAATGCATAGGTTTGCCACTAGCACAAAACAAAACAGAGAACCGCAGTTGCCTCATGCTTCTAGGAATACTAATCCTTACGTGTCTAAATCTACCAGGAAGTAACTCCACCCTACATAGTGTTAGCAGACCACAGCTCTATGAGCTTTCATGTGAAAGATAAGGTCGTTGCATACATTAGTCAGTGAAGTTACAAAGAGGAAGTTGATGGACCACCATAGGATTCTTCTAGTATTTCTAAGAAAACATATCGTAATGTATGTAATGACAGTTCAAATTCCAGAACTTCAAATGTGAATGCTGTTTGTGCTGAATGTGGAAAATGTGTGTTTAATTCAAATCATGATGCTTGTGTTTCTAGATACTTGAATGACGTGAATGCTAGAACTAAGAAGCCTAAGGTAGTGCCTATTAGTGCTAGTAAACTCAAGAGAAAAGCGAACAAATCTGTTGCAACACCCCATAAGAAAACAGTTGCATCAGATAACACGATTCAGAAACCCAAGAGTTACTTTAAGGAGTTGTATGAGAATACAAATAAGGCATGGAGATGGTGGATAGCAAAGAAATGTTCATCAGAATACAAATGGACACAAACGACACCTTCTAGACCTAGTCTTAAATGGAAACCAACGGGTAGAATCTTTAGTAATGTTCGTCTTAGGTGGGTTCCCACAGGAAAGTTATTCAACTCTTGCACGGGCAAGGTTGAAAGTGAACCCACACATGGTTCAAATGTAGATATCCCTCATATTCATGCATGCAAACAAACTCTAGGTTTAAGTGCAGGTACATCATTCAATGGTCAAAAGCAACAAAGAATTGACTTAAATGCAGATGCACACTACAATGAAAGGCAGGAAAATCTCAGAGTATGGTTGTTGAAATTCTTGATATCTAAGAAACCAGTGCCAGATTGGTTTCACAAAAGATGAAATCTTCACAAATGACGTTTGAACACAGCAGTTCAAGCCTCGGTCTTCATGTCAATGATGTCTGTTCACATCAGTTCAGGCCTCGTTCTTCATCAAATGACTTCTGATCATAACCGTTCAGAACTCGGAATTCAAGACCACAAGTTGTTCCTCTAGCAGTCAAGACAGCTACATCATCACATAGCAAAGCTGAGGACAACAGGTAAATATATACAAAATTAGAAAAATAGAAAATTTCCAAAAAGATTTTTCTCGGACATGTCTCTTGAATCGATAACTTATTGTTCCTAGACAATGTTGATTACATCGACACGGGCATGTAGATGAAGTTCGAACAGGAGTTTCAAATGCTCTTTAAAACATGTCATTTCTAATTTTTGTAAATGGATTTGTACAAAAATATCAGTAAGTAAACCCCCCGGACTTAACATAAAGGAAAGCTTTCTATAAGTATAACTTATCACTAACAACGAGAAATTCAACGTTTCTCGGCTTGTGGTGTTCTTACAAGACATTCAAAGTTTAAGCTTAAGAAAATGGATAGTGTTACGAATACGTGCGCTTTTACCTTAGAGTTGAGAGAGTCTTCTAAACATGATGTTTTTCTAAAATGTTGAACATAATTTTCTTCAAGAATTTCTCGATGAAAAATTCTATTCTTTCAAAAATTGTCGTAGTTCAACACTCATCCCTCAACTGTGTTTTCAAAAGACAACAATTTCTAAATTGGTCCTATATTTGAAGGGGGGTTTTTTGAAATAAACAAAGTTTTAATGTTCTTGAATACATCATCAACGACCATTCTTATGTATTCAAAACATTATCATAATGTTCCAAACCATTCATGCTGACCATATTTTCTCCCACAGCTTTTTCAAGACAAATTTTAATCACAAAGTATTTCAAAAACTAAGTGACTTAGAATTTAAAATAAGGGAGTATGAATTAAAATGTGATATTAAAGACTCAAGTGCTATCCGGAAAGGTTTTAATGGTTCGAATCCTTACCCTACAACATCTTATTCATGACGATTCTAAAGTCATAAGGTGGTAAGGTTAGGAATTTTGTTCCTATGATCAACAGAAACGGAGGGATCTACAAGGATAAATCCATAGTTAGAAATAGCAGTCAATTAGGTATGATTGGAGTTGAATGTGTATTTGGGAAGAATGCCGATAAGATTGAAGATAACTCTGGTACAATCAAACAAGGTGTTAGTAATGGACGTCTTGGTAAGCATTGAGGGGTTGAAGGAAGTAAAAAATGTATGGATACATAGGGTGTAAAGAAAGAAGCCCTCTACACACTAAGGCAGAAACAGGGTCATACCATTGCTGTCAGATCTCAAGTTGATTGCTGACATTGAGGTCGTCCATCATGGACCCAGTGATGCAATGCACAACCCTTCCCAGCCATTCGGGTTTCTCTCAAAAGAAACTTGTCTCATTTGTCACGGAGATACACACGACTTCTATTGACTTTCTCACTCCGAGTTAGTTAATATTGAATAGGTGGCAGTCTGCTCCAGCCTCCGATTACTAAAAACCAAAACGCACTAATCGAGTCTAGAGCCAAGAGATCATCAAATAAATCTCATTAGGACACATTCCATGACAAACACTTGTTGAACATCATTAAGTTCACAAGCTGTTAACAAGAGTCCTACGCATTATCCTTGTGATTCTGCCAGAACATTCAGAGTGATACTCTTTAGTATTCACAATGACGAATGGAAATCCTTCCAGTGTCATCATCAAACAGCACTGCGGTAGGTGACTTGCGAGATTCTATATGAATCAAGCTTGTGTCAACTGGATATCGATAAAGGTCCAGTAAATGAATTGACGACATAATCAGAAAGATAGTAACTATCTGATTCACTCTTATCGTGTTGTCTGCTTTGAGACGTTCGAGTAATGAGAACTAACAAGCATGGCAAATCTAATACATCTATGTTAGAAGATCCTACGCTTTGAGCTGGAAACCCTGTCAAGGAGATTCTTTGAATCTACCTGATCACAGGTACAGTTTTATACTGTAAAACGGTCCTATGGAACCAGAGGTTAATCTAACCAAATCCGGACGAATGACAAAGCCATATTCGTCCACCCGCTTTATTGCTAACCGTTTTATTTCAGGATACATAAAGATGGAGATGGTGATGCCTCATTCTAGCTGAAGTCGGATTCATTACTACATGCTCATGCTCACTCTACAAAGACATTCTATAAGCATCAAGATTCAAGAATCATGAAAGCTCAAGAATTAAACACAAAGACTTCCGCACAAACTCTGATATACAAGATCTTCCTTTAAAGATATCAAGTCTATCAAGGGAGATTGTTAGCAAGCATTCAAGATGATGCAAAGTATGAGCATGTTGGTCAAGACACAAGATCGCAAGGTGGCAAAGACGATCAAGATGGAAGGATAAAGAAGATTTAAAATCTTGAAACAGAAAAGACAAAGTCAAAAGACAATGACAACAGCTCCAGATCAAAGACACAAGCATGAAGGAACAAGCCAACAACTTAAACAGAGACAAAGATCACAAGAGCACACGACAAAAGCAATCTCAGAATCTCACGAAGGAGTGTCACAAAGAACACCCTTCGGGAGGAGATGTAGCCTCAAATATTGATCGAACAATGAAAGATCCGTTCCATTAATTATATTAGGTCTCGGTCACTAAATTAATATACGTTGTAATAGGCTAGACGGGTAACCGGGCTCTTATTTGTAATCTAATCGATCCGTCACGTGTATCGGAGGCGAAAGCCAAGTAAAACCGAGCGCCGGCCCGTAGAATTTCTAAAGGCCATGCAAGCCTAAAAATACACCTCACCAGGAAGGTGAGGTGGTTGGTACTGTTGTAACATTTCAATTTAATCATCCAATTTCAAATTTCTCTCTAAACTTCACTCTCTAGATTCTCTCACTACGATTCTTTCTAATCTTCATATGTTAAGCTTATTGAAGTTAATGTGAATAAAAAGTGCTACCGACACTAGATTGTTTTAAATGTGTTGGAAATTCAATGCTCACAAACCTCTTAAGGGCGAGAGTCGATAAAGGCGATTCAGGAGTGGACGGAAAAGTGGGTCAGGCATTAATTCTGGAGCTTCGTCCTTTGCAATTACTATTAGTGTGCGGGAAGTTGAATTTTTAAAACAACAGTTGTTAATTTCTTGATTATTGCAGCTTAATATGGGTAATGGGGAATCGACTACTTTCTGGGAGGATAGATGGCTGGAAGGGTCTGTGCTCAAAGATATTTTTCCACATTTATACGTTTTAGAGACTAATAAAAAGGTGCCAGTGGGGGTGATAAATTAAGGATACAGGTTGGACAGTTCGTTTTCGTCGTAAAAAAAAAGAGAAAAAAAAAAAAAGAAAAAAAAAAAAAAAAAAGAAAAAAAAAAAAAAAAAAAAAAAAAGAAAAGTCGAAAGCTGAGGTTGGCATCGAGCAAGTTCAATATGAAGAGTTGTCCGACATGGTTAATTCGATTTCTCTTACTCCGAAGAATGACAGGTACGTATGGTCTCTATCTAATTCAGGAGACTTTTTTGTGGCCTCTTTTCGAAAGTATGATGATGAGAATATATACCCTTAAAGGTAGTGTTCTAGAACTCGTTTGAGGTGAAGTATGTGCCCATTAAGGTGATACTTGACTGCCCTCGAAGATCAAAGATTGATGCACTTCCAACGAGACTTAATATTTCTCGTCGCGGTATGGATATTCAAATCCTTGTCATGTTCCTATAATGGTTACAGTGGGGTTGAATCATCTAGTCACTAGTTATCCAAATTAACTTGGTAAGGCATGTGGTTCTAAGATTTCTTCTTGGTGGAATATAGATTAACGTGGATTAATTCATAACGAGGAATGGTAATTTGGTAGATCTCTCTGCGGCTTACGGGTAGTTATATTAACTAATAACTATATTAATTATATTTCACGAATTGCTTAACGATCGTTAACTAATCTGTTAGATGCATTAATTAAATATAGGCTTTTATTTATGAGTGTTTGACTTAATAAATAAACTTAACCCAAAACAATATGGAAAGTCCATATTTGTTAAGGGGCGCCGACCACAAGGAGGAAAAAGAAGAGGGGTATAACTTGTTCATCAAGTTTACTAGCCATCAAGTTTGTCTAAGTAATATAAGGATTTGCTTAGGCATAATCCCTAATAACTTAAGAAGCAAACCAAAGAAAAATACCCTCTCCCTTATTACTCCAAAACCGATCGGCCCTCAGAAATCGCTTAGGGTTTTTGTGTGTCGATTTTGATTAAGCAAGAACCAAGAACTCGTTCTTTGATCATGAAATCTAGAACTAGTATTTAGGTAATACAATACGACGTGTAGTGTGGATATTCATAGAGATCATCTACTTTGATGATTTGGTTTGTTTTGTGGGGTTCAAGGAAGAATCAAGATTCCATCTTTGCTCCGTTTGTTCAACCGATTACGTTATAAGAGGTAATTACATAGTTATTAATTTAATGTTTATACATCACATGGATCCACCGTTTTAGGACCTTAATCCGCTGCGCTATATATGTTTATATGAGTTATTATATATATAAATTCCATCACAAACCATTATAAATCATCGTGTCCAATTTGATCTCTCTTTAGTTATTGTATCGTATTTATATTTTCTTTGTCTTTATATATGCGTTGTGGTGATATGTTTTTCTTTCATGCTTTTCACTATCATTATTGTTGTAAAATTATCTTTGTCACTTATCGTATTGCATCACACTTGATCGGTTATTTCATTCGAGTATTAAGTTCTTAAATAATAATGTATTCATCCTTTTATTTTTTCCGCAACTCACTTGTTGAATATGACATGTCATTTGCTACGTATGATTTGCACTACCATAAGCGCACATAGGAAATTATGCTTTGATTTACCATTGATGACGTTTTTCTCGCCTAATTAAAATCGACTAGCATGTTACTCGCATAAAGTCGCAGTTTCGGAGGCATTAAAAATAAAAAAAACTAAAAATTAATAAAAATATATCAAAATGGATTTTGAATTAAAGAGTATAAAATTTTAGAAAATATGGTGAAATTAAATTATAAAAAAGATAAATAGATAAAAAGATATTTTAATTTGAAAATAAAGTTGATTTTTAAATAAAAACTAGACATATGTCACTTTAAGATGTGTTTTCCTAAAATAAAATGGATGATAAAGAATGCACATAACAAAAAGTTGTTACTTGTTACATAAAATGAGATGATGTGTTTGTTGTTAAAAAAAATATATTTTCATAAAAAAAGTCTGAATGTTCGGACTTTCTAAATATAAAAGTGTCTCAAATGCTTTATAATGTATTATAGATTAATAATAATATACGTCATAATTACATAACATTTCAGTCTTTAGGGTTGTGGCTACGTATTCTAAGACTAAAGGTAGTGGTCTCTTTCCCCATCTTCAATCTCAGCGCCACTTTATACATATCATCATTTATCACTCTTTTCAATTTAAAAAAAATACTCATTTTATATATATATATATATATACCATACAAAATACCTAACATACACTCACCGATCAAATGAACAATAATAAAACCATACATAAAGGCGCCACATATGCACAAAAGCCAAGAGGACCTTAGACACCTTTCGTCCCTTGTTTTTTGTTTGCTCACGCATGAGGCGTCACTCCCACAATGATCCTCACGAGTGAGAGTGCTTCTCATGAGTTAGGGATGACCCCATACCTCCGGCCTAATCAAGACAAACCAAATGCTATTGTAACATCGATGTTTAAGTCATGTCAGAATCTTCTGTCACGAGCAAAATATTCAATAGTTACAGTATAAAAATTACTTTGTGAATGTGCAAATCCACGTCCTCGTCACCTTTGTTCACTAATCAATGTACACGCTATTGCAATTATATGGTCCGAGAGTAGAACACATCCTCTTGCCTTTTGATTATAGTTATGCACACCACACAAAGTGATGTGCACACCACAAAATCACATGTGTGATGTGTATGGTACAACACCACATATGTATTTTTGTGGTGTGCACATCACTTTGTGTGGTGTGCATATCAACTCCCTTATACTTTATACAACTTCTATCATTATTATAATCTCCGCGTTTTTTTAATTGAATATAGACCACAAAATTAGAGGAACAAATCCAAACCAAATCCCACTAACTCTTAATTTAATGCTAATAACCTTTAAGTACATCTTGTACCTTGTTTCATTATGCTTAACTTATGTTTTTACTTTTTTTTTTCTTTTATAATCTTGAGGACATGCTAGGACAAGGCCAAATACAACATGTTAATATCTCTAGTACAAAGTATTTATCCATTACAATACATTGTTTTGCAAAAAGCTTGTTGCTAAAAATTCTTTTCATTAAACTTACCTTCGATGCAATACAAATCAATGATAAATTTTTCTTTATGCAAGTGCCGTATAATTTGATTGAGATCTTTTCTTCAAACACTTAAGAATTCTTAAGTTTTTCATTAGAAACTATTACAGTAAGTAACATTTTTTTAAGTAATTCTTCAAGTGTTACTTCTTCGATATGGGGTTCTATTGTTCAGTTTAATTTCCGTTTCATCTCTGCTATGCACGGTTCCCACATTCAGGCATCTTCATCTGTTACTTCTTCGATATGGGGTTCTATTGTTCGTGAAGTGGATGTTCTAAAATCTCAAGGTGTTGACTTGATCTCTCATTGTAAAAGACGCATTGGTAACGGGATGAATACAAGTTTCTGGAATGACGTTTGGATTGGAGATGTAAAACTTAGGTTGCGTTTTCCACGTGTCTTTGCGCTGGAAACAAACAAGGTATGTTCTGTTGCTTCTAAATTTCAGGATTCTATTGTCTCCTCGTTTCGTCGTCAGGTCAGAGGAGGGGCTGAAAATTCCCAGTTTGCTCAACTCCAGGAGCTTGTTGGTCCCATAATTTTGTCTAATTCTGCTGATCGTTGGTATTGGGATCTTAATGGGTGTGGAGAGTTTTGTGTTAAAGACGTCCGCAATTTATTAGACGCCCACTTTCTCCCTAAGGAGGATCATGCTACGAGGTGGGTCAAGTTAGTTCCGTCTAAAATCAATGTGCTCGCTTGGAAGGTCTCTCTTGATAGATTGCCGACGAGATTGAACTTGATTAGTCGAGGTGTTACTGTTTCTTCATCTTCCTGCCCGGTTTGCGACTCTGCCCCTGAGGATCTTTCTCATCTTCTTTTCAGTTGCTCTATGGCTTCAGACGTGTATCGGCTTGTTTGTCGTTGGTGGAATATAGGCTGTCCGTCTATCGGCTCTTATTCAGATTGGCTTTCCTGGTTCTTTTCTATTAGGTTGGGGTCCAAAGTTAAACGTATGTTGGAAGGTGTTTTTTATGTCACGTGGTGGTGTCTTTGGAATTTCAGGAATCAATTGTTGTTCGCGGATAAGAAGCCTCGGAAAGATACGTTTTTTGATGATATTGTTGCTCTCTCTTTTCTTTGGTGTAACTCTAGATGTAAAAGTTCGTTTTCTTGGGATAGTTGGCTTCAACACCCTTTTTTGATTTCTTTGTAACCTTCTAGCTCCTTGCTAGTTTTCTCTTCTTAATAAAGTTGCCGTTCAAAAAAAAAATTCTTCAAGTGTTACATCAAAGATGCTCTAATAGTATTACAAAAGTAAATCATTACAACACTATTTGCAAATTAGTCCATCACTTATTCTACTTGTGTCCCAGGTAATTTATTTGCAAATGAGTTTATCTGGTATTTAACACTGTTCTCGAGTTTTTTTGGATGGAAAGATAAGGAATGTGAAAGGAAATTATAAATATGGGTGTTCTTGAGT
Organism: Tanacetum coccineum; assembly: GCA_026074375.1. NCBI lineage: Eukaryota > Viridiplantae > Streptophyta > Magnoliopsida > Asterales > Asteraceae > Tanacetum > Tanacetum coccineum. Next base: position 22,342 of record BQNB010050878.1, on the reverse strand, counting down.
TTTTTTTGAGAAAGAAAGGTAAGGGACGGGAAAAGGTGAAGGATGGAAGTTATGGTTTTTTTTTTGTAGATTTGTTCCTTCCAAAAATGGGAGGATTAAGAAAAAAAGTGAGTGACTAACATTATGGCTTGTGTTAAATTACAGTTATATCCTCGTTATGCAAAGCTTAATTACTCGTTATATTCAAATCATATATGCATGCTGGAAATTTATAAATATATTGCCTTGTCTTTGATATTGTATCTATACCAACTAAGGATTTATGATTGTGAACTGTAATCAACTTACACGTTAGTTATCATTGGCTACGTTTATAATCAAGTATGGACCGTAATTGATAAATATAAAATACAATTTTAGTTGGAGTGAGTCGTGTATTGTATAACCAAGTGTTAACCTGAAATACAGTTTTAAACGAGGTTTGTAACCCGTGCTTCGCCGCGTTTCATGTTTTTTTTTAAAAATTAGATACCCGGGGGATATTTTGGTCGTTTTTGAACCACCACCGCGGATACGAATGGAAAGGAAGTACAAAGAGTTATTTTTGTTCTTAACAGGATAGGAGGGAACATACGAATAAGACATATATTTCACTCTCAACGTAGTCACTCATCAAACGTCCCACCACCCAAATCAAATATGAATATAGTTTTCTATTTTCTATCATTTGTGTCAACACTCTTCTGAACATCAAAAAACAAAAAAAACACACAAAACAAAAAAAAAACACCAAAACCAAAATAAAAAACCCAAAAAAAAACAATATGCAATTAGCTGCTGTTGGCTTGCTAATCAATCGTATGACATTGAGTGCATAATCAATCGTATGACATTGAGTGCAGCAAGTGTACCAGCATCCTTTATCTGTAGGCCCAATGGCCAAAGCTTGCCTAACTCTGTTGCTTTCCGTTTTCCATATTTTTCGTTCTCTGCATAATGTTAGCAGAAAGCAAAGCATGCGTAAGATTTTTTTTAGAAGAAAGAACGTTGCCTAAAGAATTGATACCCAAAAGTGAGACTACTGATTTTAGGGGGAATAATCACGAACAATCCCTAAATAAGCAGTTTCACTAAGCAAACCTGAATGAATCTTATATTAGCAGTTTTTTTAGATGTTATGCCAATATTCATTCAAATTTTTTTCAACCAAAAACAACATCATATGTTTTCCGTGTATATAAAACCATACATATCACATGAAACTCAATAAATGGCTGGAAATATGGTACGGGTCCACACGTCCTAATCAACAGTTGAATACTTTAGTCGCCTCCTAGTGCATTATTCCTTAAATTTTATATATACTTAAACCAAGGCTTTTGCGGTTTTTTAACTTAATTTAGAGGAAGTTACTTGAATATAGTTTACTTACACTGCTGCTAACGTTGGTAACCTCTGAATTGATGCCTTTAGCGTTTCTTGTGCTTGTGAGTTGTGACAGTACACCATCCATCTACAATTCACTTAACACAATTAGCCAACCATCTAAATCCATGTATCTAAACATCGATGGACAGCTTATTAAGGTACTTACTATAATTAATCAAAACAAAAACGTCAAAAGATTCACAAACGATCTAATGAGTACTATTCTGGTTCGTTTACATCCTTTTATTTGTGTTATTAACATACATTGATTTTACATACTCGTCTTCATATCGTCATATATTCCAAGCTTTCTTTATATATAACGTGTGCGTCCAAGATTCGTACATATACGCTCAAGGATTTTTCTATAAAGAGTATATATACCGACATGCCTTTAACCTAGTGATCCAAAGTGAACTATTGATCAAGAAGCTGTGACTTTCATTCGGACTATAGATATAATGTGTCTTGCGGTTTGAAGCATAGCATGTGCTTAATTATAATCGATTACAAAACAAACAAAAAAGATTATGGTATAGTCACAATCATACCATCCTTTCTAGTTAGTTCATGCATATATATGATAAGTAGGTTCAATACTTAGCTCATACTTATTATTTGATCATTAAATAAGTAATAGTGGATAAAGAAAATTCAACACTGATTGATTACCATGTATTATTGAAGTTATACAATCATTGAACTAACTTTAAGATTACATATACGATCTGGCCATTTAGTTGTTTTTAACTATGAAAAAGGTGAGTTGCAATCTAAATTTTGTACATTCATAATCATATCCGTAATCCATAACCCTTTTTCATTCTGAGAAACAAACTGATTCGCTGATTTTTTGACATTGGTTACCATATTGTTTTGTCTATGTAAATTTGTGAATCAAAGTTACGAACTTAAGCTACTTTTTTGACAGTGTTCATTAAACAACATGATTTTTAGTGCCAAAAATCCTAAGTTCAATTAACCTGATACATTTTTCGGTATCAAGTATTCAGCCAATACAATACTCCTCTCTATCCGCCACAACTTAGGAAACCTTCCCTTGCGAAAAGTCTATGAACTACACGAAACACACACACATAGTGTCACTCTTTCATCTTCAAAGACTATAATGCGAAGTACTATTCGTTTTAAAACATTGTGTTGCTTTCACTTTGTGCCTATACGACTATTGTAATTAACAAAGAATTTATGCTACTTTAGATATACATGTTGGGCTATTGGGTAACTCTAGTATAAATTCGTTGAAAAAATGTTAGGCAGGCTGTTTTTGTATCAAGATGGGAGCTACTATAAGTTGAAAGCATATCCAGTTATCAACAAATCAGTTAAAAATATTTTGAAGAGTTCAATAATCCAACTTTCTTTGATAAAGAATTTAGTATATATGATAAGTATCCAACTTATTTTGTTATAGTGGTGCATATGAATGTTCTACTACTGATAGCTACCTCACCATTGCATAAAACAATTCTTCAAAAGCCTGTTACTATCAGACTTAAGACAATAGATGTGATAATACTGATTATGCAATAACTACTGTGCATTCTATATTCATATAAAAAATGTATGAAATGACCAATCAATGTATTACCTGACGCACATGCCCAGCAATATGATTCATCTGCAAGCAAACGATGCGCAGAGCATGTTTGTTGGTCTTCTGCTAGAAAGTTTTGAGGCTGTCTTTTACGTCTTACCAAATAACAGAATCTGCCATGTGGCCAGGGACCCGCCATTCATTTGGGGAGGTTTCGTTACTTAATCCGATTTTGGTCCATTGTAAAACTTCTGGAAACCTTTTACGCCATCATCCATAGGGCCACGGGTAGATTATTCATAGATTTTGAGCCTGTTATGCCTAATGAAGTCCCGATGACTGCTGCTGGTGCTCTGCAATCTTATAAACATATGGTCTAGCTTGTCAGAAACGCTCAGTCCTACCTCTTCCATGTTATCTGAATATAGCATATATAATAAATTAATCAAATATCAAATGGTTTTAAAACAACAAATTTAAGGGGTGTTTGGGATTGTGTATTCGTTTTACTATCTTATCTAAGGATTTTTAGTACCTTGGATATAAGTTGAAGAGTGCATGTTAACCTGTTACCCTTTTTTTACATTCTAACACATTTCCACTTTGGATGAGGTTGTATGTTCAGCTAACCAAATAAAGAAAATAAAAGTATAGAGATTTAAGGGGTGTTTGGGATTATGTATTCATTTGACTATCTTATCTAAGGAGTTTCAGTACTTTGGATATAAGTTGAATAGTGCAAGTTAACTTGTTACCCATTTTTAACATTCCAACACATTTCCACTTTGGATGAGGTTATATGTTCAGCTAACCAACTAAAGAAAAGGAAAGAGGTTAGCAGTATGCAAAAAACTGATATATGATGCGCATGCACTTACATTTTTTCAGACCCGTTCATAAGCTTCCCTATGATGAAATCTTGATTATTTGCCTCATTCCTTTGGATCTCCTCCCTGTAATAAAAAGGAAGAATATGATATCTGAAGGTCACTTATGTTTAGCTAAGAACAAATTTTTATGACTCTGTGATTAATGAAAAAAAATAGAGGGGTATGATAGAGTAGCGATTGTACTTTATGAACTGGTTATATGCAGAAGGAACCCGTTGTCTCTTCTCCGGGGCTGATACATACCCTTTTCTTGGTAAACATTATCCTAGTGTTGTTTGCGTGGCTGTCCGGTTGTTCTTCTGGTTATCAAGCATGCATCACTGTGACTCCGTTTTCTACCCTGTGCATTAAAACGTTGGTCATTAAGCAGTATTAAACTTCAACCACGCACAAAAAAATGTACACCATTTACCCATATTAACTCGTAAACTTACGGCTTACACGCCTATTTTCCAATACATCCTAAGTATTCCTTTTAGGTAAAGAAAAGAGTAAACGTGTAATTTAATATTTATTTGCTTCTACATTGTATATTTTATGGACTTAGTTGCTAGGAAGTATTTTGTTACAAACCAACAAATTGAACATACATCTCAGCAACCAAAAACACCCTTTATGAATTCGCTGGCTATGACACGTTTAGAATTTAGCTGTTAGCAAATTTGATTATAAGACTAAAAGAAAATCAAAAAAAAATTATACGTCGTCTATATGAGTTTAGTTATTGACTTCCCGGTTCACCGTCACTCACATCTATTAAATAAATGGTTGGCACCTATGTGTGGCGCATGCCTCTGCGTGACCAGACCTTAAATCTGACCAGGCCTTAGATCCGCCTATGTGGCTTAGGAGTTAGGCAATACTTCTTCCTCCCAAATTAAATGTCAATTATTTATTTTAAGCTGGTAATAAATACTTTTTCCGGTCTAAACTAATTGTTCTCGGTAAAATAAATACATTTTAAAGAAATCATAATTATCTTTATTTTTACACTTTTACATTTAGCAGTTTATAAATTAGTGTTTAGTCATCATTTTTAGCATTGTCACAGCTCTTTACAGTTCAAGGTCAAAAAAACATATACAGAGAACTCAAGAATCAAATCACAATGAAGTAGATAATACTATGATTTTTGATATCCAAGCTATAAACGTTTATGATGTACCTTTTGGATACCGTTGTCTATCAACCGCATTTTTGTTAGTAGCTGGCCTAATGCGCATTGGTGTAGTTGAGCATAAGCTTCCATTCATCTCAGTCATAGCGCTTATTTGTTTAGTCTCGTCTCCAAACTTCACCAATCCATAACTCTTTGTGCGTCATGTCATCCGATCAGTTACAAATTGCGCACCCCTTATAGATGACTAATGCGCCCTAAACTTCTCTAGTAACGTATAATCTACGACATCAGGAGCATCATCTGCACGTTTTTCACCAACGGAAAAAGAAGCCCAGTTCAACCTGAAGTTATGCTCAACGTTGGCCAAAGAGCACAGTCATATGTCTTCAGATGCTATTCTGCAGTGGCATGGCTAACAATCTCGATGAAGATTGCGTAGTTTTCTATTAATTTCATACATCCTGAAAAAGATAAGGACACTTGATTTTAAATGATACAATTAAATCATAAACCGTAGCATCTGCATGTTAATTCTCGCTAGCGAAAAACACGCAAATTTCCTTATTCGCTATATCAAACAAATGAAATGCATACTCTTATCATGATGGTTATTTAAGAGTGAAGTACTAAACATCTTACTTCCATAGCTCGTCACCACCTAGCTTGGTCCTCTAATAATAACAACCATTTTTCCAAAAAAAACATGTACTTCTTGTTTGGTTCTTCGTCGACAACCTGCAGAAACAAAATTAATATCATAAGAAGCGTAACTGTATTCAGTAGAAAAGCGGAAACCTAAATAGATAGTAACAGTACCTTTCTATGCTGCTGCGTATGGATTTTTAAAGGTTTTGACGGCTAATATTTTACACTTTCTATATGTTGTTTGCACAACACCGAACATGGTTGTTTGGACAGACTTACTTGATGCTTTTCTACATCTTTGATGTGCTGTTTGGAAAGCCGAATAATCGTTGTTTGAACACAGGTTTTAACAACTGGAGTCGTGGTAGAAAAGAGAACCGCCCAAGGTTACAGGCCTTATGTGAACTGGTATTAGCTGGTCCAGCGTCTCCATCAGTATCTACAAAAAACAATGAACCAAAATTGAACCACAAATGAACAACAATTTCCACCTGCATCCTAAAAGAAAAATAAAAGCAGAAAAAATACATGCATCCAGGTACATTAACGACCAAAAAGCTTCTTACCACGGGACGCCGAGGAATCAGTACCACACTTTTCTTGTAAATTCATGCAGCCCCGGACAGCGTTGCTATTAGTATCTGCCGTCAAGAAAAAAGAGGAACATGTAAATTTATGAATGTGTCAACAGCCAAGCGCGAGCCGATTAACGGAGAGTATACGTTTAAATGCATAGAACCACCTAGCTGGTCTTATTTAAAGAGTTACGTTAGTGTTGCAATAGTAATGTATCCAAACTCATTATTAGTTCATTAATCATTCATAAAAGTGTACAAAAGTGTTTGTCGGTAAACCCGACCCATTTCCATATTGACCTATGCTGAAAATTACCCGTAGCCAGACCTACATCTAGTCACCTCTAATAGAGGACCAAGGATCAGCTTAGCGACTTACATTGCTTTTGGGTTGAATATATTCAAAAAGTCATATGTATGCGATTGCAGCTTGGCATATGTAGTATGTCGCCTGTTTCCCAAACAAAAATCTTGACCGTTTATGTATCTGCCATCAGAATTAAGGAATCGTAAACAAATAGCCGAAAACTAATATAGATTTAAAAATGGCACATAAGCTTTAAGAAAACGCCCCTTAAAGCTTATTTTAACAGCTTATTATATGCTACATAAAAACGATATGAAATGAGCTGTTAAAATAAGCTTTAAGAGCTGTTAAAATAAGCTTTAAGAAAACGCTTATTTTCTGTATTAATATATAATAAGCTGTTAAAAACGCTTATTTTCTGTATTAATATATAATAAGCTTTAAGAAAACGCCCCTTAGACAACTTATATGCTACATAAAAACGATATGAAATGAGTAGATATATTAGCAACCAAACTCCCAAAAACCAGTATAGTAAAGTTCATATCTTCCAAAACTGATTAAGCTCGAAATTTACCTCGATTTCGGGTATGTTTCTGCCATGGAAGCTCTAATGGAATCAACATAAAGAACATGAAGTTCCCACTCCTCTACAACACGCGGAAACATCTTTAAAAATTGCATACAAACATTACTACTTTCGGCATAACCAATCAATCAAAAATCTCAAACCGTTTAATGTTAGAGAGAGAGAGCGACAAAGATAAAGAGGGTGGGATCTTGGCTTTAGAGAGAGAAAAAAACAAAGAGGTAAGTGAGGTGGGTGTTGTTACTGTGTGTGATGCTCCAGAGAAGAACACGTATGTGGATACGTGTTTTGTTACCCAGTGATGAGGACTTTCATAATAATTTTTTTATCACTAGGTCGGGGCGGGGCAATCGTTGTTATTTCTTTCCGGCGGGTTTTCTGGCAACTTCGGGTCGGGTTGTATTTAAGGTTTTTTCCCGAATCCTGGGTTAAGTGCATTAATGAGCGCCTCGAAACAATAATCCTGCCTTTTAGTATTAAAGGTACAAGGATCAAGATCCTCTCAAGTTATAGTCAAACATGATAGATCATGTTCACCAATCACAAATAAGATAAGTACATAAAACATTTTCTTTTAGTAAAAAACATGGGCCTACTTATTCATTAACTCTCACAATAAAACTAACATGATGAATCATGTTTGACCATAACTTGAGAGGATCTTGATCCAAGGTACAATATTACATTAATTGCAAATGACAAAAGTGAACATTGAGATATAGTCTGTAACTACTACGATATATTTCTTTTAGTTGGGCTAAATTAAAAGGTTTTTGTTATCAAGTGTATAACCAAATGTTGGGTTAAACTTATGTTCGTTGTAATTAGCTTAGCTACCGAGTTATGCTTTTAAGAAACCGTGAAAAGATTATTGATTCGGAAGAGTTTCTTAACCAAATTCACTATATAGTTTTGAGGGTATATTGGTAATTTTGTTAGTTTCATTATCCTTTCCTTGCTACTTAAAAATGAAACTCAAGAACACAAATTTCGATAACCACTTTCTTCACATTTTCATCTCTTATTTTGCCCTTCATATCTCATCCATTTCCATTCTTTAAAATTTAGACTCGAGAATAGAGAGCATTATCTCCAACGTGAACATTAAAATTCAACACTAAAATAGTGTAAAAAATATTTTTTAAGCGTATGTTTGCACCAAATAAAAGTTGCTCCAATATTGTATAACATTAAAAAGAATTTTGCTAAACATTTTTAACTATTATAAAATACAAGTCGACACTAACAATAGAAATTATTAAAATAACATATATCATGATTTGTGCAAAATTGACGTATAGTGCTAATATTGGATATGCTTTGGTAGTCAAATTTTTGGAATGATACATAGTCATTAAGTTATGACGTTTAAAAAATCTTTATTTGTCGGTACTTAATTAATTTATATTTTGAATAACCTGAACAATCGAACAGATGGGTACATTAGAACATAAAGGAAGCGGGGCGTCTTCAAGTGAAAAATACAATTTCATCGCACTAACATTTAAGCTTGTTGCAGTATGAGATAATTAACTTGATGATCCACACGTAATCTTATTTATTTTAAGGAATATAATCTATACAGTTAACTTCATATGGTTGAAGTTAAAAGTAAGTAAACAAAAAGTAGTTTGTTACTTATCCTTTGTGATTAAGTTATGGCTATTAACAATTTGGTGAAGGATTGATTCCACCTTCTCCCATTCGTAGTAGAGACTTTAACATGAAATATTCTATAGAAGTTTGATGGCAACAAGCAATGAATGGAATGAGTGTGATTCCAAAGCATTGCAATAGTAATTATAAAGAAATTAACGAGAGAACCATGTGCTAATCTCATTCTCAAATCATCTTGAGATGTGCCTAATCCTTCCAACACGATCCCACCCACTTATTTATACAATTTATATCCGTAAGTACAAGTCACTCAACTGCGTTTCACACATAAAATCATGAAAATACTAAATTAATAATAACATTTCTTTATTATGTAAACCTTTTTTGTTACTACTAGAAAACACATACATTGCTACATATACCTATCCTTCACTTTATTGCTTCGTGTATGTATTTTAAGCTGGTGGCGTCATACCATGCTCTATGCACCTAGCAACTTGGTAAATTGTTTAGTGAATAAGGTCATTTAAAAACATACTCGTTGTGAAGACCTTCGATTTTAAGTTTCATTAACTTTCTTATGATTTTTCTTGGGCTTATTTCGATTTTTCGAAACACCCGATTCAAGCCCTGTTTGATGCAGTTATTCAAGAAACTTCATGGGTTATACAACGTCAAGAAACAAGTTATGCTTTCACTTGAAACCTCGCTTGAAGATGATCATATCAAGACACCTTCGGTTGGAACGTTTGGATCAGTGATCCAATTACTGCCCGTGATAACTTTTGTGACAATTATTTTATCGATTTTGTGATTTAGAACAAGTAGAGGTTATTCATACCCTCCAAATATGATAATAATACTCGCCTTACAGAAAAAGTTGGAATATTTGGTACTTTGAAGTGTATTATTAAGGGTAATGAGTAAGGTTATTATGTTTGATGAAACAAAATTATTAAAAATACAAGATATATGAAATAAGTTCTTTGATTAGAATAGTAAGAAAAAAAAAACTAAAAAGTAAAAAGATATAAAAATGCAAAAGTCTAATAAAGTTGTTTTAATTATATTATCCAACCACACTCGAGCTTAATTTATATGGCATACTCGTATTAAAGTATAGGGATAAGTACGTATATCTAATGTCCAAAAATATTTTATAGGACTTGTGGGGAACATCGAAACAAAAAAAAAGTTGCTTAGGGTGTGTGTATAAGAGAATCCGTATAATAGTTATGGTGGTATTAGTGGCCACCAACATCATAATCAATGTGCTAGCATCTAATTAGTTGGTGGATATCCCACTTAAACATTTGTCAATATTATAAATTTGGTGTTGTATATATATCGTGTCACATCTTAAGAGGCATCACTATACTAGTACATAGTTTATTACTAATTGGTATCATAGCAGGCATCAATGCACAATTAGTACAAATTTATACAGTAATAGGTTTTGTGGTACAATCATCTAACTGAAGGGATACTAATTAATGTTATCCATTATGGGTGCTACTATTGGTACCCCTGGCCCACCGAATAGTACCAAAAAGGTACAAAAGATTCTTTTTGTACCCCTCTTTTACAGTACAACGCAGTTTTATATCAGGTTATGTTCCGTATTTTTTGACAGTTTCATACTTTTGACTCGTTAAACTTTATAATTTTTATTCCGCGCTTTCAGTTTCACAGTTTTATAATATAAGCAAAATTATAAAAATTAAAAAAATTAAAAAAGACAAAAAAAACCCGGAAAAACAGGGGGGTACAAATGGTGTTCCAGGGGTACGTATAACACAAGCCTAAAAGAATAATTCGAACCAAACGTGATACTGATATTATTAGCAAAAACAATCATGTAACTTTTACATTAAATTTCTCTATATTCAGATTGATTAAATTTATAATTGAAATTCTAGGATAAAAGTTGTACTACTCTACTCCAAAACAACTATACCTACATTTTGCTGACATTCACCTGTCAAAAATTACGGAACAGAAACTGATAAAAAACTGCGTTGCACTGTAAAAGGGGGTACAAAGGGAATCTTCGGTACTTTTTTTGTACCTTTTAGTGGGCCAGGAGGGGTACCAATAGTATATAGACATAACATTCGACTATATGATATTTTTAAGGTATTGCATGTCATGATGGGAGGAATTCAAAACTAGATGGAATTTCTTTCACTTAAATTTTAAAATCACCGGAAGAGTTTTTTTATTTACAAATTTTATTAGAACACTTCTAGCAAGGAGCTAGAAGAAGGAGGTGGGGTAAGGGGGGGGGAGGAAAAAAGGAAAGGGGGGGAAGGGGGGGGAAGGGGAAAGGGAAGGGGGGGGGGGGGGGAGGGGGGGGGGGAGGAAAAGAATTACATAATATCACTCGTATGATTTTGCATCCAAGTCGCCCAATTGAACTTGGACTTGCATATATTCGAGAACCGTGTACAAGCTAGAGTAACTATATCATCAAAATAGTCGGCTTCCTAGGAACGGTCAAGCCAAACAATAAATTGTACTGAAATCTCCAAATCTGCCACCTCATAATATAGAACACACCTTTCAAAACCGACTTTACTTGTTTACTAATATGAATATCAGTAAACCATGATAACCAATCTTCATATGAAAAAATAGACTCGTAGCATCCAAACTCCATCATTGAAACACCTTGGAAAAAATGCCTCTTGCCATAGAATATGAGAATAAAAGATGAGAGCTCGGTTCAACTTCAACATCACATATATGACATAAAATAATAGGAATGTCCATTCCTCTAATGGAGAAATTCAACCTAGTAGGTAGTTTATCCATTCAAACTCTTCAAATGTAACATTAACTTTAATGAGAATCATCTTTAACCGTCTAGTGGGCACCTCGTCAAAAACAAGCATGGAATCATCAATAAAAATACGAACCGAATTAACCGAAAAAATACATGTGCCCATGAGAGACCAATACCAACGATCTTGAATTTGGACCAACTCCAACTCGTTGATCCGAGAACTCAAATCAGAATGTTGCTACAAATCGGGCCCCATCCCTTGGCATCCTTTTGAAAAAGTTCACATCAATAAAGAGTTATAGACATTATTTCTATAAAGTTAACGAGATATAAGTGAAGTAATGTTACGTGCACAATAGAAGTTATATAGCATGGTGCGGTTTGGTGCTGTTTTACTAAAACCTAGCCAGCAACCACACTCTTGCGGTTTTTTAAAAAAATAGAAACGCCACTGCACCACATTTTGCGTTTCGGTTTTGCAGATTTTTTGCACGTATTTGGCGGATTTTAACCCACCAACACCATCATTTATAACTTACTATAATTAAGTAGGTTTTGCGGTTTTTTGTTTTACTAGAATGTTAGGTTTTCAGTTATAACAATGCATATATTAATTAACCAAAATTGAAGAATTAGCTTATCTGAGGGCAATATTTTTTAAAGTCCCACTGGTTCATCTTCTATACCAACTCATATTCGTGATCTTATAGACAGTTTGCAATCCGAACCTTAGAGGTCTAGTAGAGTCTTTAATTTGCCTACTAAATTGAATGATTATGTGATTAATAGCAAGTTAAAGTATGGTTTGGAAAAACATGTTAGCTATGATAAACTGAATTCTATGAAGTATTGTTTTGCTACAACTTTTAACAAATCTTTAGAACCTGCTACTTATAATGAAGTTGCTATAGACACTCAATGGGTTGCAGCAATGAATAATGAAATTGCTGCTTTATATAGAAATAATACATGGACTATAACTGATTTACCAAGATAGAAAAGCTATAGGTTGTAAGTGAATTTTTAAGATTAAATATAAAGCATCAGGTGAAATTGAAAGATATTAGGCAAGGTTAGTTGCTAAGGCTATAGTCAAAAGAAGGCTTTTGATTATGAATCAAAACATTTAGTCATTTGTGAAAATGTTACTATAAAGATGTTTAATTGCTATTGCCTGTTACTAATTTCTTGCCTGTTTATATCAATTTGATGTGAATAATACTTTTTTTATGGCTGATCTTATAAGAATTACTATGACTTGCCTATAAGATTTTTGGTGGACAATAAGATAAATAATGTATGTAAACTAGAATAAGTCTTATATGTGGTCAACAAGCTCCAAGACAATAGAATGCTAAATTGACTGCTGCTTTGACTGAGCATGGATTTGTTCAGAGTAAATATGATTATTCTCTAATTGTTAAAGAAACTGGAAATGTGTTTATTGCTTTGTTGGTTTATGTGGATGCAATTATTATTACAGGAAACTATAAGGAGAGTATTGAGCCATTTAACTATTTTTAAAAAATAAGTTCATGATAAAAGATTTGGAGATTCTAAAATATTTTTTAGGAATTAAGGTGCTGGAAAATAAGTCTGGTGCTTTTACTCAAAGGAAAGTAATTGTATATGATTGCTTCATGAGTATGGTTTCTTGCAGGTAAACAAGCACCAACACCATTACAGGAAAAACACAGTTTTTGAATCATAAAAGACGACAATGATAAGTTTTTGGTAAATATAACTGAATATCAAAGTTGTGAAAAAATAATTTTTAGTTAACATATACTAGACCAATTTGTTCATATGCTAGGTCAAAGGCCTAAGCAATATAGCATTCACTTTACAATCACATTTTATGGATGCTTTAAAGGTTGTTAAGATATTCGAAGGAACTCAGGAACTGGAGTTCGGTTTTTACTTAACAAATGATTTTAGCTGTTAAGGTGTTTCTAATGCAGATTGGGCAATAGTTCCAGGTACATGGAAAGTGTTTCTGTTTTGTGTTAGATGGAAGTGTCATGTTTCAATAAAAAGTAAGAAGCACCTACAAAATCTAAATCTTCAAGCTAAGCTGTAAATAAATGTTCTTGCTGCTTCTACTTGTGTTGTTATTATGGATAATGAGGGTGGGGGGGGGGGGGGGAGGTACAAATGGTGTTTCAGGGGGTACGTATAACACAAGCCAGCTCATTTTATTTGTACCCCCCTGAAAAGCCGTTTGTACCCCCCTAGTTTTTCCGGTTTTTTTTATTTTTTTATTTTTTTTTATTTTTATAATTTTGTTTATATTATAAAACAGTGAAACGCAGAATACGGAACGAAAAATATACAGTTTAACAGGTCAAAAGTATGATAACGTCAAAAATTACGGAACAGAAACTGATAAAAAACTGCGTTGCACTGTAAAAGGGGGGTACAAAGAGAATCTTCGGTACTTTTTTTGTATCTTTTAGTGGGCCAGGAGGGGTACCAATAGTATATAGACATAACATTCGACTATATGATATTTTTAAGGTATTGCATGTCATGATGGGAGGAATTCAAAACTAGATGGAATTTCTTTCACTTAAATTTTAAAACCACCGGAAGAGTTTTTTTTTTTACAAATTTTATTAGAATACTTCTAGCAAGGAGCTAGAAGGAAATAGAAATTACATAATAGCACTCATAGGATATTGCATTCAATTCCCCCAATTTAACTTGGACTTACATCTATTAGAACACCATGTATATGCTAGAGTAACTATATCATCAAAAATAGTCGTCTTCCTAGGAACGGTCAAGCCAAACAACAAATTGTTTCGAAATCTCCAAATCTGCCACCACGTAACATAAAACACGCCTTCCAAAACTGACTTTACTTGTTTACTAATACGAATATCAGTAAACCATGATAACCAATCTTCATATGAAAGAAAGCTTGTAGAATCCAAACTCCACCATTGAAACACCTTGGACAAAATGTCTCTAGCCATAGAACATGAGAATAAAAGATGAGAAATCGATTCAACTTCAAGATCACATATAGGACATAGAATAGAAGGAATGTACATTCCTCTAAGGGACAAATTCAGACCGAAGAGCCTCGGCAATTTAATCCATCGTACTCTCCAACGTAATACATTAACCTTAAATGAATCGGAATCATCTTTACTCCATCTAGTGGCTACCTCATCGAACCAGCAATAAATCCATCTATAAAATTACGAACCGACTTAACTGAGAATATACTTGTGCCCATCAGAGACTAATACCAACGATCTTGCATTTAGGCCAACTCCAACTCGTTGATCCGAGAACTCAAATCAGAATGTTGCTCATATTCGGCCCCTCCTCTTGGCATCCTTTGAAATCCACATCAATAGAAGAGTTATAGACATTTATTTCTAAAAGTTAACAGATATAGAGTGAGTGTATTTGTTACGTGCACAATGATGAAGTTATATAGCATGGTGCGGTTGGTGCGGTTTTTGACTAAAACTAACCGCATCCACATAAACTCTTGAGCTGTTTTTAAAAAATAGAAACCCACCCTGCACCACCAAATTTTGCGTTTCGGTTTTGCAGATTTTTTGCAGTTTTTGCGATTTTAACCGAACCACACCATCATTTTAAAAACGTATATAATTATGTAGTTTTTTGGCGGTTTTTGTTTTACAATGTTGGTTTTTCAGTTATAACAATGCATATATTTAATGTAACCAAAATTGAAGATATTAGCTTATCTGAGGGCAATATTTTTTAAAGTCCCACTGGTTCATCTTCTATACAACTCATATTCGTGATACTTATTAGACAGTTGCACAATCCAACCTTAGAGGTCTAGTAGAGTCTTTAATTTGCCTACTAAATTGAATGATTATGTGATTAATAGCAAGTTAAAGTATGGTTTGGAAAAACATGTTAGCTATGATAAACTGAATTCTATGATAATTGTTTTGCTACAACTTTTAACAAATCTTTAGAACCTGCTACTTATAATGAAGTTGCTATAGACACTCAATGGGTTGCAGCAATGAATAATGAAATTGCTGCTTTATATAGAAATGAAAAATACTGGACTATTAACTGATTTACCAAGATAGAAAAGCTATAGGTTGTAAGTGAATTTTTAAGATTAAATATAAAGCATCAGGTGAAATTGAAAGATATTAGGCAAGGTTAGTTGCTAAGGGCTATAGTCAAAAGGAAGGTTTTGATTATGATCAAACATTTAGTCATGTTGTGAAAATGGTTACTATAAGATGTTTAATTGCTATTGCTGTTACTAATTCTTGCCTTTTATATCAATTTGATGTGAATAATGCTTTTTTATGTGCTGATCTTCTTAAGAATGTTTACATGACTTTGCCTATAAGATTTGTGATAATAATGATAATAATGTATGTAAACTAAATAAGTCATTATATGTGTTAAAACAAGCTCCAAGACAATGGAATGCTAAATTGACTGCTGCTTTGACTGAGCATGGATTTGTTCAGAGTAAATATGATTATTCTCTAATTGTTAAAGAAACTGGAAATGTGTTTATTGCTTTGTTGGTTTATGTGGATGCAATTATTATTACAGGAAACTATAAGGAGAGTATTGAGCCATTTAACTATTTTTAAAAAATAAGTTCATGATAAAAGATTTGGAGATTCTAAAATATTTTTTAGGAATTAAGGTGCTGGAAAATAAGTCTGGTGTCTGTTTAACTCAAAGGAAGTATTGTTTAGAGTTGCTTCATGAGTATGGTTTTCTTGCAGGTAAACATGCACCAACACCATTACAGGAAAACACAGTTTTGAATCATAAAGAGACTGACAATGATAAGTTTTTGGTAAATATAACTAAGTATCAAAAGTTGGTGAAAAAAATTAATTTAGTTAACATATACTAGACCAGATTGTTCATATTCTATTCAATGCCTAAGTCAATATATGCATTCAACTTTACAATCACATTTTATAGATGCTTTAAGGGTGTTAAGATATTCGAAAGGAACTCCAGGAACTGGAGTTCGGTTTTACTTAACAAATGATTTAGCTGTTAAGGTGTTTTCTAATGCAGATTGGGCAAAGTGTCCAGTTACATGGAAAGTGTTTCTGGGTTTGTGGTTATGATTGGGAATTGTCATGTTTCATAGAAAAGTAAGAAGCATCCTACAAAATCTAAATCTTCAGCGGAAGCTGTATATAGATTTCTTGCTGCTTCTACTTGTGTTGTTATATGGATTTGTAGGGGGGGGGGGGGGGGGGGTACAAATGGTGTTTCAGGGGGGGTACGTATAACACAAGCCAGCTCATGTTATTTGTACCCCCCTGAAAAGCCGTTTGTACCCCCTAGTTTTTCCGGTTTTTTTTTATTTTTTTATTTTTATTTTATTTTTATAATTTTGTTTATATTATAAAACAGTGAAACACAGAATACGGAACGAAAAATATACAGTTTAACAGGTCAAAAGTATGAAACTGTCAAAAATTACGGAACAGAAACTGATAAAAAACTGCGTTGCACTGTAAAAGGGGGGTACAAAGAGAATCTTCGGTACTTTTTTTGTATCTTTTAGTGGGCCAGGAGGGGTACCAATAGTATATAGACATAACATTCGACTATATGATATTTTTAAGGTATTGCATGTCATGATGGGAGGAATTTAAAACTAGATGGAATTTCTTTCACTTCAATTTTAAAACCACCGGAAGAGTTTTTTTATTTACAAATTTTATTAGAACACTTCTAGCAAGGAGCTAGAAGGAAATAGAAATTACATAATAACACTCATAGGATATTGCATCCAATTCTCCCAATTTAACTTGGACTTACATTTATTAGAACACTATGTATATGCTAGAGTAACTATATCATCAAAAATAGTCGACTTCCTAGGAACGGTCAAGCCAAACAACAAATTGTTTCGAAATCTCCAAATCTGCCACCACGTAACATAAAACACGCCTTCCAAAACTGACTTTACTTGTTTACTAATACGAATATCAGTAAACCATGATAACCAATCTTCATATGAAAGAAAGCTTGTAGAATCCAAACTCCACCATTGAAACACCTTGGACAAAATGTCTCTAGCCATAGAACATGAGAATAAAAGATGAGAAATCGATTCAACTTCAAGATCACATATAGGACATAGAATAGAAGGAATGTACATTCCTCTAAGGGACAAATTCAACCGAATAGGCAATTTATCCATTCGAACTCTCCAAGCGAAAACATTAACCTTAATCGGAATCATCTTTACCCATCTAGTGGGTACCTCATCTGAAACAAGCATAAAATCATCTATAAAATTACGAACCGACTTAACTGAGAATATACTTGTGCCCATCAGAGACCAATACCAACGATCTTGCATTTGGGCCAACTCCAACTCGTTGATCCGAGAACTCAAATCAGAATGTTGCTCATATTCGGCCCCTCCTCTTGGCATCCTTCGAAAAGTCACATCAATAGAAGAGTGATAGACATTTATTTCTAAAAGTTAACAGATATAGAGTGAGTGTATTTGTTACGTGCACAATGATGAAGTTATATAGCATGGTGCGGTTTGGTGCGGTTTTTGACTAAAACCGAACCGCATCCGCACTTGCGGTTTTTAAAAAATAGAAACCACACCGCACCACATTTTGCGGTTTCGGTTTTGCAGATTTTTTGCAGGTTTTGCGGATTTTAACCGCACCACACCATCATTTATAACTTATATAATTAATGTAGGTTTTGCGGTTTTTGTTTTACAATGTTAGTTTTTCAGTTATAACAATGCATATATTTAATGTAACCAAAATTGAAGATATTAGCTTATCTGAGGGCAATATTTTTTAAAGTCCCACTGGTTCATCTTCTATACCAACTCATATTCGTGATCTTATAGACAGTTTGCAATCCGAACCTTGGAGGTCTAGTAGAGTCTTTAATTTGCCTACTAAATTGAATGATTATGTGATTAATAGCAAGTTAAAGTATGGTTTGGAAAAACATGTTAGCTATGATAAACTGAATTCTATGAAGTATTGTTTTGCTACAACTTTTAACAAATCTTTAGAACCTGCTACTTATAATGAAGTTGCTATAGACACTCAATGGGTTGCAGCAATGAATGATGAAATTGCTGCTTTATATAGAAATAATACATGGACTATAACTGATTTACCAAGGTAGAAAAGCTATAGGTTGTAAGTGAATTTTTAAGATTAAATATAAAGCATCAGGTGAAATTGAAAGATATTAGGCAAGGTTAGTTGCTAAGGGCTATAGTCAAAAGGAAGGTTTTGATTATGATCAAACATTTAGTCATGTTGTGAAAATGGTTACTATAAGATGTTTAATTGCTATTGCTGTTACTAATTCTTGCCTTTTATATTAATTTGATGTGAATAATGCTTTTTTATGTGGTGATCTTCTTAAGAATGTTTACATGACTTTGCCTATAGGATTTGGTGATAATAATGATAATAATGTATGTAAACTAAATAAGTCATTATATGTGTTAAAACAAGCTCCAAGACAGTAGAATGCTAAATTGACTGCTGCTTTGACTGAGCATGGATTTGTTCAGAGTAAATATGATTATTCTCTAATTGTTAAAGAAACTGGAAATGTGTTTATTGCTTTGTTGGTTTATGTGGATGCAATTATTATTACAGGAAACTATAAGGAGAGTATTGAGCCATTTAACTATTTTTAAAAAATAAGTTCATGATAAAAGATTTAGAGATTCTAAAATATTTTTTAGGAATTAAGGTGTTGGAAAATAAGTCTGGTGTCTGTTTAACTCAGAGGAAGTATTGTTTAGAGTTGCTTCATGAGTATGGTTTGCTTGCAGCTAAACATGCACCAACACCATTACAGGAAAACACAGTTTTGAATCATAAAGAGACTGACAATTATAAGTTTTTGGTAAATATAACTAAGTATCAAAAGCTGGTGAAAAAAATTGATTTAGTTAACATATACTAGACCAGATTGTTCATATTCTATTCAATGCCTAAGTCAATATATGCATTCAACTTTACAATCACATTTTAAAGATGCTTTAAGAGTGTTAAGATATTCGAAAGGAACTCCAGGAACTAGAGTTCAGTTTTACTTAACAAATGATTTAGCTGTTAAGGTGTTTTCTGATGCAGATTGGGCAAAGTGTCCAGTTACAAGGAAAGTGTTTCTGGGTTTGTGGTTATGATTGGGAATTGTCATGTTTCATAGAAAAGTAAGAAGCAGCCTACAAAATCTAAATCTTCAGCGGAAGCTGTATATAGATTTCTTGCTGCTTCTACTTGTGTTGTTATATGGATTTGTAACATTTTGAGTGAATTTAAGGCATCTGGGTTGTTTCCAGTTGAAGTTTTTTGTGATAGCAACTCGGCTATACAAATTGCTAGTAAACCAGTGTTTCATGAGAAAACAAATCACTTTGAAATATATGTGCATCTAGTGGAGGAAAAAGTTTCAGCTGGGGTGATCAAAATTGTTAAGATTCATACCTCTGATTAAATTGTTGATATATTCACAAAAGGGTTAAGTATAATTCAGCATGAGTTGTTTTGTAAAAAGTTGGGGCTTATTGATATGTTCAGGTTATAAGTTTCCAGGATGATGTTAAAATAAATATCATATTTCAAACTTATAACTTGTATATGTTTAGTGTTTATTTAATAGTGCATGGTTTGTTTTTGTCTATCATGGAAAAATTAAAGTTGAGGTCAAATATGTCAAGATCCTAAGTTGAAGGGCTGAGCAGTTTTATGTCAGTACACAAGCTAAAGATAAATCTAGAGTTTCAGAACTTCACCAGCTCTGTTTATTTTTCTCTCATATGATTCTCTCTTGTTCTTTGAGTGTTTATCTTCTTGATATCAACATTGTTTTGTGATTCTTGTATAACAGTTTGATCAATCTCTTCATTTGATCAAACTCGTTTTGAGTGATTGTGAGTATTTTGTAGTGAGGCAGTAGCATCCTTATTGGGGACTATTTTTCTTTTGTATGTAGATTGCATCCGTTTGGAGACAATCATCTGTTAGATTTTTAGATTAAAAGAATAAAAGAGAGGTTGATTGAGTTTAATTTGGTGTTATTAGTTGCTTTAATATCATTTTTACACAAACACTATTCAAATTATGATGACTTTCGGCCATTTTTTGTAACATAATTACATTGTGAATATGACCGAATATGAAAACGGAGATACAATGAGCAAGAACTCGTAGTCAAAGTGTCATGTCCGTATTTGTATACATAGATTTCTATTTCAATCTCAATTGCAAAAATAAACAAAATAACCTACTTTAAGTAAGCCAATCATTTCTAAAAAGAAAAAAGAGACCCCAAAATATCTTGCAAAACTTAATTTGTCAATTAACCTTAATTAGAAACAAGCAAGATTACCCGCGCGTTGCTGCGGGCGTTAATTTTTCGCGTGTTATTGTGGGGCATTAGTTTTTTTTTCGGCTTCATTTTTTCGGTCTCATGTTTAATAGGTTGTTTTGTTCTTATATTAAATGACAATCGCGCGTTTTTTTTTTGCCCAGGCCGATAGAAAGACGTAAATAGTTAAAAATGAGAGTACGTCCCGTAAATTTTTTTTTCTTATTTTTGGCCAAAGAAGGGGAGCGGGATTATAAGTTTTTTTTTTTTGGGCCGATGAACAGTAACCGAGCCTAGTGGGTAGTTAAAAATGAGAGTACGTCCCGTAAATTTTTTCTTTCTTATTTTTGGCTAAAGAAGGGGAGAAGGATTATAAAGTTTTTTTTTGGGCCGATGAACAGTAACCGAGCCTAGCGGGCCGGGTACTGTTAATTTTACTGTAGCACCTAGTCCAAAACGACGTAGTATCACTTTTGAAAAAAAATTTCTTTCTTATTTTTGGCCAAAGAAGGGGAGCGGGATTATAAAGTTTTTTTTGGGCCGATGAACAGTAACCGGGCCCAGTTTTAGTTTGTTTTTTTATATGGGCAAATATGTTGGGCCTAATGTTGCGGGTATTTTTTTATCTGAGTAAATTAGTACTTTTGTAAAAAATTTCTTATTTTGTGTTGAGCAATTTTTTTTTCATATTATTTTGTGCGGGTTTATTTTTTCGGTCTCATGTTTAATAGTTTGTTTAGTTCTTATATTAAATGACAATCGCGCGGTTTTTTTTGCCTAGGCCGATAGAAAGCCGTAAATAGTTAAAAATGAGAGTACGTCCCGTAATTTTTTTTTTATTTTTGGCCAAAGAAGGGGAGCGGGATTATAAAGTTTTTTTTTTTGGGCCGATGAACAGTAACCGAGCCCAGTGGGCCGGGTACTGTTCATTTTACTGTAGAAGCTAGCCAAAAACGACGTAGTACCACTTTTAAAATGTGAGTAAATCAGTACTTTTGTAAATTTTTTCTTATTTTGTGTTGAGCAATTTTTTTTCATATTATTTTGTGCGGGTTTATTTTTTTCGGTCTCATGTTTAATAGTTTGTTTTGTTCTTATATTAAATGACAATCGCGCGTTTTTTTTTTGGCCCAGGCCGTTAAAAAGCAGTAAATAGTTAAAAATGAGAGTACGTCCCGTAAATTTTTTTTTCTTATTTTTGGCCAAAGAGGGGGAGCGGGATTATAAAGTTTTTTTTTTCCCGTAAATTTTTTTTTCTTATTTTTGGGCAAAGAGGGGGAGCGGGATTATAAAGTTTTTTTTTTTCGGGCCGATGAACAGTAACCGAGCCCAGTGGGCCGGGTACTGTTCATTTTACTGTAGCATAGGCCAAAAACGACGTAGTATGACTTTTGAAATGTGTATTACCATAATATCAACGGCCTGCACTAATATTAAACTCATATTACTCCCAGTGGCCTGCACAACCATACAAATTTACATGATAGAAAAACATTTGGACACTACATAAGATATGGTCAAT
>BQNB010050877.1:0-41291 GCA_026074375.1 Tanacetum coccineum | reverse complement strand
CTACTGCGTTGATACAGTTAAAGGATGTACACATGTATATGATGATTCCAAAAGATTGTCATCACCCTGGAGGGAGAAATGTGTACATCAGGGCTTATTTGATTTATCTTTACAACTGTGATGCATTCCTAAGTGAGCTGATGATGTTGATGCTTCCTAAACGATTAACCGTGAAGAAGTTATAGTGTGTAGTCCACTCTACATTTTCTTTCTTTCCGCTGCGTATGAGAAGACTAAAGACACAAGGATTCAGAAGACACTTCTTCAGCAAAGGGTTGTCGGTTTGGGAGGAAGCTTCTACTTCTTATCTACATTCTATCTACTTCTCTACTTCTACATCTATTTTTCTACTTCTACTTCTACTTCTTCGGAAAACCAAAAAAGAACAAAAAGAATCTTCTTTCTACTTTTTCAAAGGGATTACTAGTTAGGAGGGAGTAATAACCCAACTACATCATTACATCATGCTCATCTGCAAATAAAGAAAGTCAGTTGAGGAATTGATGAAGACACAGGGCTACAAAGACAACCTCAGGGACTTTTAGACTACAAAGACTATTGTAATTTGCTTTGTTTTGCTTGTAGGAAACGTTGTAACCAATTCACGTATGACACCATCTTGGAGGGAGATTGTTAGCCTTACTATTTTGTGAAGCTGGCATCTTACACGTAAATTGGACTAGCTATCTAGAAAGCGTATAACGCAGGGACTAATTATGTTAGGTTGTAATAGATAGGATGTGATAAGCCTATAAATATCCCTCATGACTCTCCATGATGGGTGTGGCTTACTGTATTGTTTTTTCATTCTTTCTCTTTCTAATAAACTTTATTCTTTCCACCCTCTCTAAGTATCTCACCACCACCACCATGATGGTGGTCGGCTTGTTTTCCGGTCGACCACCTGACATCATAATAATATCAACTTAATAGATAAATGATCCTAATAGTTTCTCATGAGTTCCATAACGTCAGGAAAGAGTTGGTTTTTAGGATTTTGAAGTTGTATATGAGCTGATGTAATGTAACAAAAGAGACAAGTCAACAACATACCATATGGCATAGGTGTGTTGGGTTGATTTTTGACGTTTGGTATGCATTTAGCAATGAAATAAGCAAGATTATAGGGTTTTTGGTAAGAATTCAATAGATCATGTGACAAGAGGAGGCCGAGAGGTAATCATGGTTTTCTCTTAGGCTTAGACCATTTTTGTCGAGTGATTTCTTTCCAATCTCTCAAATGTGGGTGAAGTTCAAATTTGTGAATTTTGTTGTATATGGGATGTCTAACTTTTCTATGATTGGTTTTGAGATAAGTGTTTATTCATTTGGTGTAAGAATGGGAGTGTAATATGGCCTTCCTCTTATTGATTATTCATAAGGGTTTCAAGAGAACAAGTTTTTGTATAGGAACACTGCCCATAATATGAGATGCTAGGATGTTGGCAAAATACACAAGTTTGAGAGAAAGTTCAATATCTTGAAACCAGAATTTAATTGAAAAGGTATTATCCTCATTTCAAATAAGGTTGACTCGAGAGTAGAATTCTAATATGAATCTAGGACAAATTGGTTCGTCGATGTTGTACAAACAGTCATGGTTTATGGCTCGAAACATGGTTTCTGTATGATTTTGTTCAATGTAAGATGGATGAAGAATACGTCCCTCGTGAATTCCACGAGACTTTATATTTCTCAAGGTGTTAGTTAAGTGTCTTGGGGTATAATTTTCTCTTGAGATTTTAGGAATGTATCATAGTGTTTGTCGAAGTTTAGATTGAAGCAATTGAAACATGATTGCACCTATATATGTAATTATAGAATGTTGACAACTTGAAAGGACGAAAAATTGAATACCTAATTGTGTGCTTATATGCAAACAATGTGAATGTGCGGTTTACTTGACTCAAAACAAATAATGAGCAAACCCAAAACATTCCTAAGTTCAATATCGCTCAAATTAAATATGTCGAGAATACATATAAATTATGTATTCTGAATATCATTCAAGAGATCAAAATGCATGATGAAAGTAGTTTTTACGTTTTATTAACAATGTAGTTAAGCAACATTTGTAAAGTTCCTAGTGGTGAGAAAATATTTTCAAAAAATTAATATGGGGTTTTGGCGAAATTGATTTTTATGAATGTTTGATTCTAATAATTCAATCCTAACATCTACGGGAATCAAAATAGTTATGCATTATAATATCATAATCTTAATCATGCAAAAATCAAACAGTAGATCGAAATCCCCAAATTTAGGGTTTGTGCAAAATTAGAACCCTAGACTCAAAATTGAGAAGAAATCAAAGTGAAATCACTTACAATTATTGTTGGTTATTAAACTGTGCTCGTTAAATTTGTGATTTTGCCCTTGAATTGCAGAATTAATGAAGTTTTTAGAGAGGGTTTAGGGGGTTGGTTCATTTCTTATTTTTGGATGATGAATATGTGGTCTTAATCATTTAAAATTAGGTATTTTACCCGCTCTGACAGACACACGGATCTACCTAAATCAAAAAAGGATCCAGGTACGATGGATCCGTCGATCCGTGGGCATTTAAAAGACAGGCAGAACATTACTTGGCCGATGGTGTTAACTTTTTAATAACGAGAAATGCTTATATATGTTATAAGGATTCTCGGTTTAAATTTTTGGAGTCGACGTTTAAGTTTTGAGTGTTACGTTGGGTTACTCGTGAAGTTCCCGGTGGAAATTCTAAGTAGTCGATCATTCTTGGAGTGTGTTAATTTTTAGCATGTAAACTTTTTACCATTGCTAATAACACAAGCATTTGAACATTTAGACGTAATTAATGTTAGACAATGAAAACCCCGTAGGTTAAGATATATTATTTCACCACTATTTATAAAGTACAAGACATAGAGAAACCCTAATAGACCCAACTCACAAGACGGGCTTGGGCCAACTAACCTATCACCTAATACTCCCCCCGCAGTCCGTGTGGCGAAATCGCGAAAGCTCGGACTAGAGCAGAAAACAAAATAAAACATTAAAGCAAGAACTAGTTATTTGATGCAGCATAGTCTTCATATTGTAGCAAGCAGCAACAGAAGCGTAACACACACGAACATAATTAGTTGTTGAAGAAATCCTCCAACATGCGAAGACAAATCTTCAAACGGACTGATAAACCATGATTAAAGATTTTTTTTCATACGAGATAACCCAAAGTATTCTTTTTTCCAGATAACCTAAATATCCTTTTTTATATACAGGATAACCCAAAGTATCCCTTTTTGCGGATAACCCAAAGTATCCTTTTTTCATACGGAATAAACAAAAGTATATCGGACCAGGATAAGCCAAAGTATCGTACCGGAGAATAAACCAATGTATTCTCCACCTGAAAACAAAAAAAAATCGATGATGACATCCGACAGCAAGCGGAGATTAATTTTCATCATGCAGCAACATCAAAAGAAAAGAAACAAAAATAAACGCAAAGCATAGAAATTTTTGTTTGTTTTGAAAAAGAGATAAATGGCGACGGCTAGGGTTTGACGGGGTGGTATAAAAGAGGCGGCTCAACTTAGCCACCTAGGTACCCTAATGGACCCAACCCATAAGACGGGCTTTGGCTAACTAACCTATCACCTAATAAAAGTTACCAAGTGGTGAGGAATGTACGAGGCATTCTTCCATATCTGTGTTTATTTGTTAACCCTTTTACATGTAGGTAACTTAAGACGTAACCACCTCAGATCCAACACAGTCAATCTCATTACCACATACTCATACTCAAGCTTCAAGGTCACACTATCTGTTTAAAAAGTTAAAGAATGAAACAGTCAGAATCAAGATAGTCAGAGACATTACTCGAACATTAACAATTGGTATAAGAATTTCAAAAGGAAGATTGATAGATAAAGATTGTCAGCCTGCTTTCAAAATGATGCAAAGTATAAGTATGTTGGTCCGAAGCACAAGTAGATTAAAGGTTCCTAGCAAATGCAAAATGTCAAGATATCAAGTGTCGGTCAACAACGTCAAGAGCAAAGTATCAGTCAATTCTGTCAAGCGCATCCATAACAAGGAAAGATTTAAAGATCTTAGAACTTAAAGTTAAAAGACAAAGACTCAAGATTAAAGATCATAAAGAATGAAGGAACAAAAGTCTACTACATCAAAGTTTAAGACCAAGACACCATATCAAGAAAGTCAAAGTCGAATGTAACACGTAATTTTAACAAATGTAACACTATATCAGCTTTCCCTTTGGTGCACGGTCGTTACTAAAGCCATTTTAACAATTAGTTTATCTTTTACTCATTATTTATAGTTGTCATGATGTAACGTAATTTTTCTATCAATAAACATACCAAATTCAAGCCCGTCTTGTTTATCTTTTACCTATTCCTAGCTTGACTCACCCCCAAATTTAGATAATCATTAAAGTAAAAGGGCGGGACGATTTAATATCCGATGGAATTTCTTCCAACTTTCGAGTTGACGTCAACAACGATAATTCCAGGGTCAAATACTTCGTTTTGGTCTCCTACTTTGAATAAATATAATGAATGAAGCTTAGAGAATTTATCAGGAAAGACGAGGCCAAAATCGTATGATAAAGAAAATAATGGTCTCGGGCCAAGTATGTCAAAAACACGATAAGAACCAAAAATGCCATAACAAAAGTGTGAGAAGGTAAGGATTGGTTTAGGCATGGTTAAATCACAATTTAACTTTTCGTACGGAGGTAGGATTTGTGCGGTACTTTGTGAGCTATGAATTTGCACCTCATCTATTAGAGTCTCCATTTCGGACTCATCACTCTCCTCATTCTGAGTATCAAAGATAGGATTGTCTGAATTTAAAGTAAATTCAGAATCAAAATCAAACAATGGATTTGTGATAGTCATATCGAAAGTTTTTAAAATCGGATCAAGAGAATCCAAGGGTTGCTCGGATACCTTTGGGATTGGAACAGGGTCGTCAATATCCTTAAGAGGACTAAATTCGATTTCCTTGTTCCCCATTAAAAAGGCATCAGACGGTTCCCTAATAAGAGGATTGATCTTTGACTTCTTTGCTTCTGAAGGTTCATCCTCTAATAATTTTTCAAGAAAAAGAATATCTCCCTCCGAATCATATATTCCATACTTAATCAATTATACATATAACACATACGTAAACATACTTACACATAAAAATTTATAAATGTACTTTACATGTAACCAATGGCAACGAGGAGTCTCGGCGTGCGTGTAGAAGCGTTATAGTTTAGGCTTTTCAAAAAGACTCGACCTAGTTCTTTACAACATTAGACTCCTGATATCACTTTGGTATCTAAAACAATTACAATCTGAGTTTTGAAAACAACCTAGTTCTCTAGAACCGAAGCTCTGGTACCACTCTTTAACACCCGCCCTAAAGGGCGTCGGATTGCGCAGCGGAAATTTGCAATTTTGGTGTTACTAAATAGCATCCTTCACCACGATAATAAAAAATAACCCAAATCAGACGTTTAAAACAACATGTGTTCCATTATTATTCAGAGTTAAAGTGCGTTAAGTCCCACAGAATCGCAACCACCGTTTATTACAACACTGAAAGATAATTGTTTTCAAATAAAAGACATTGTTTTTAAACACAACATAAGACATTGTTTTTGAAAGACCGGAACACACAAGTAGTCTTTCCATAAAATCCATCACACGCACGACACCACCACGCCATCGTTGCCTTCATCTTTGGTTACCTGGGATAAAACATGTTTAAAACGTCAACAACAATGTTGAGTGAAATTCATAAGAGTTTAAAGTAATCAATAAGTAAGAATCTTTGAACACATAATTTGTTCTCGGGAATACAAAGCAACAAATGTAATGTATAGCAACTTCTTTTCTTTCACGCAATAAGCTCATGACACCGAACGTTAACAATACATATGGCATTTCATACGTTAAGGTGCCCCAAAACAAGATATTATTGTCATATATCTACTAATTTCTAAATACAAAATGTTCGTTTGATAGGGTGGTCACAAGGATTTAGACCCCGGACAGGGTTGTCAAACCTAATAGATCTATTTAATGCATTAGCGTTCACCCTCAAGGCGATTAACGGTTCATGAAATAAGGGACTTCGACAATAGCTACTTATGCGGAAAAAATCTCATAATCGGGTCCAGCATACCATAAAATCATATGTGTTCGATTTATAAAACAAACATGTTGTGACAACCGTGGCTTGAGCAGGTTGGTCAAACCATAGTGTTGACCTAAATATCTATTCTATAAGTATGGGTTATGTGTTATATGTGTTTATACGTGTTTATATGTGTTTGTGTGGGATATGTGAGATTGCATAATCAATCCATTGAGCGTGACCGTCTCATTGGGATTGGATTTGTGTTGGATTTTATGGAATTCATTTCGTTCACTTTTGGTGACAAGGAAATGATTTTGGTGATTGAAGCGGTTTCGCGTTAATTGTGTAAGTAATTATACGTATACGTATTTATGTGTTAGTAATATTAGGAGGAGATTAGGTTCTAGTAGTTAGAATAAGGAAGAAATGAAATTTCTATTTTTGGAATGTTAGGTTTAATAAAAATGAAAAGTTAATTATTTTTAAAGGTCTAGTAAATTGCGTTTACGCAAAAAGGTATGCTCAAATAAGCTTAGGTTTTTATAAAAACTTAAGGTAAAGCAAATAATTAAGTAATTAATAAATAAATAAATAAAAATATTTTTTTTATACATGAATAGTAAAAAACGAATTTTAGAGGAAAAAGAAAGAAAAAAAGAAATTTTAAAAGGAAATAAATACTAATTATATCTTATCTATAATTAATTGGGGGTCTATAAATACAAAATAAAATCCCAAACCCTCCCCCTTTGTGTGACCGGTCGAACAAGAGAGAAAAGAGGAGGAAAAATTAGGGTTTTTGCTTTTGTGAAGAAATCAAGCTCTAAGGTAAGTTTTAATTAATCCTAGTTCGTTATTAATCATTAATTCATGTAATAATTATTATGATAGAATTAGGGTTTTGTAAAATCAGTAAATTAATTATATAATAATAATGTTATAATGATTAGGGTTTAATTAGAAGCTTATGGATGTAATTGGTTAAACTTAATTCGAGTTAGCATTTGATTTGGATTGAGGCAGAATTAGGGCTGTGTTGTTCGGCCATTATCTCAATTATGGTAATAGCTTTTGTCAAGTTTCCAGTTCCTATAACGTAGCTCAGAGAGTCTAGTTTTCATAACATCCGGCCTCGAAGGTTTATGAGGTCGGGAAGTCATTCAAACGTTGGTTGCAAGAAAAGTTGTCAAAGCAGTAAATACGGGTCAGGTTTAGGACAGATTATGAGGTATAAAACCCCCTCTTAAAATTCGAATTTAGCTTAGCCCTTTTAAAGAAGTCAATTTCTATGTGTCTATTAAACTTCCATAAATTTTTAGCCTCTGATGTCTTGTCTAAGTATGGTTTTTAGGGTCATACTTTTTAGTGTGCAATCAGATCCGAATTGGGACTGTTTTGAAGTTTGATTTTCTTAGGAGTACTTGTGCATGTAAATGGCTCTTGGGAATCATAAGGTAGTTAATATACTCATAAATGAACATAGGTGATTTTTGGTATGAATTATGGAGGTCAGTAAGTAGAGGTTTTGAGTACGTTAAGTCGCGTCAAAATTCTGCGTTTTCGGGTAAATTGTAAGACTTTGAAATAATGTGTAAACGAATTGGTTAATGTCGGGCATGGTGTCGGGGTGACCCATGAGGGTAACTAAACACCTTAGACATCCATCATATGATTGTTACATGTGCATTAAGCTTTTGGCTTAGTAGCGTGTAACACGAGTTATTTTGTTGTTTAGATTTGTGCTAGTTGTTTGTGAAGCTTTTTGTTGGAATCTTTTGGAAAGCTAAGCAAAGGTGAGTTTCATAGCCCCTTTTTCTCATGTTATTTTGGGGTGAGAATGATGCTTGTCTTGTCTTGTGAAGTACTTTTATCTTAATCTTATCCTCCCGATTCCCAAGTAAATTCTGGACCTCTTTGCGAATTCTAACAAACTTTAACAATAGGTATCCTACTTTGCTTAAGTCGCTTGACCTCTCTATCAACAACTTCCACTGGCTCTTCAATCATATGTAACTTATCATCAAGTTGAATCTCATCTATCAGAACAACAATATCGCCTTCCGCTAAACACTTTTTAAGATTCGAAACATGGACTAATTATGAATCCCCTTTTTTTTTTTTCAACTCTTCAGGCAACTCCAACGTGTAAGCTACAAGACCAACTCTAGCTAGAATCTTGAATGGCCCAATGTAACGTGGACTTAGCTTTCCGCGCTTTCCAAGATGCACAATGCCCTTCCATGGAGATACCTTGAGCAGTACCATATCCCCAACTTTAAATTCTAACGGCTTAGCTCTCTTATCTGCGTAACTCTTCTAGCGACTACGAGCAGTCAACAAATGGTTCTTAATCTGGACGATTTTCTCGGTCGTATCACGGATCAATTCTGGACCGGTGAGTTGGCTCTCCTCAACCTCACTCCAATATATAGGTGATCTACATTTTTGTCCGTACAAAGCCTCATATGGTGAAGCCTTAATACTTGCGTGATAACTATTGTTATAGGAGAACTCGACCAATGGCAGATGGCGATCCCAACTACTTCCAAATTCAATCACACAGGCACGCAACATATCTTCCAGCATTTGTATAGTCCTCTCACTTTGACCATCTGTTTAAGGGTGATAAGATGTACTCATATCCAAATTCGTCCCTAACGCTTCCTGAAGCGATCTCTAGAATCTTGACGTAAAATGGCTATCTCGATCTGAAATGATCAAAACAAGAACACCATGCCTACACAATATTTCTTTCAAGTAAAGTCGCGTGAGCTTCTCCATACTATCCGTTTTCTTCATTGGTAGGAAATGAGCTGATTTGGTCAGTCGGTCGACAATAACCCAAATCGTATCATACCTATTTGGCGTTCTCGGCAATCCACTCACAAAACCATAGTAAATCATTTCCCACTTCTAACTAGGAATCTTCAGGTTGTTGCAGCAACGAGATGGTTACTGATTGATAACACCCCATAAAATCACAACGCAACGGAATACCACTTTGGGGTGCTACTTCATAGTATAAAGTACAAGTTACAGTAAACGACCTCACAAGAGACGTTTGATAAAATGTCACATTCGATTTAAATAATCAGAAAAAGTAAAGTATCATGTCCCACTAAGTTCCTTTCACCAAGTTAAAAGATTCAAACAAGATTCAATATATAATTTTAAAGAGAATAATTATCGAAGGATGAAAACCGAGACCTTTAATTTTTTGATATTCACGCGACTCGAATGCTCCAAGCTCAGCTACAATAGTAATAAACTGAGAAAATACATGCAAAAACGTCAACAATAATGTTGGTGAATTCATAGGTTTTAAGTAAACGCAGTATAAAAATAGTTACAAGAAATATTTCTGTAAGAAAAAGTTAGGCGCTACAAACATTATATAAAGAATTTTATCGAAATCATAGTAACGATTCATAAATCAAGTAATGTGTCGAATAGTGACCACAAGGTTTAAAATCACCTGCGCAGTACTTTCAAATATTCTTCAACAGAATACATTGCAACGAAATACAATGTATCTATTCATCTTGATTGCATTGAGTCTCATTACACCGAAACCTTGACGTTAACACATGATCTTTGTATGT
This sequence comes from Tanacetum coccineum, assembly GCA_026074375.1. Taxonomy (NCBI): domain Eukaryota; kingdom Viridiplantae; phylum Streptophyta; class Magnoliopsida; order Asterales; family Asteraceae; genus Tanacetum; species Tanacetum coccineum. Next base: position 31,572 of record BQNB010050877.1, on the reverse strand, counting down.
AAATCAAGATTCCCATAACTAGTGTACTCTTGGCCAAATACCTAACTTCTAAATACAAAATTGTCCGTTGACTGGTGCTCGAAAGGATTCGATTTCCATACCCTCGGACAGGGTTGTCAAGCCCAAAAGATCCTATTTAACTTGACTCAGCGCGTCACACCATATAGGCAATTAACAGTTCATGATTGGGGACATTTTGTCAAAAACAACTCATGCAATAGATCCTCATATTTGGGTCCATCATACCAAATTTTCCATGTGTCCAGTTTTATAAAACAAGCATAGTAATCAAACATGTATTAGAAAACATGTGGTAAAAAAAAAAAATGATAAGCAAAAGCTTTAGTAAAAACATTCATAAACGCTTATGTAGTAAGTAACCAATAAGTTATCTCGTAACAACAAGCATGTATCAAACATTTATTAGAAATCAAGGTGTAGAATAAGCAAAAGCTTTGAGTAAAAACATTCATGTAACGCTTATGAAGTAGTAGCCATAAGTATTCGGTAAAACAAGCATGTCACAAACATTTATTAGAAATCATGTGGTAATAAGCAAAAGCTTAAGTAAAAACATTCATTATAAACCTTATGTAGTAGTAACCGATAAGTTATTGGTAAACAAGCATGTATTCTCACCCCAAAATAGTTTAAGAAAACCATTAAAATGAAAAGGTGGGGCTATGAACTCACCTTGATGTTGCAGAGAAACTGCGAAAAAAAATGCAAATAATAACACAGCACAACAGAGAATGGAACACTCGACCAAGAAGATGCAGCATAACTTAACGGCCATATCCTACAACCTAGGATAATAGAATTTGGGTACCGATATTGGTTACGTCAACGCGACACGTTGATAAAGTATTGAGGGTTTCAAGTTGGATGCAGTATGGTGGGTGGTTAAATACAATACACCGAAAAGAATCCACACATATGTAATTAAATCCGACCCAAACGCACCCTTATTGTTGTAAAATCCAGAAACAAACACCCCTTATGGGGCTGCCCAAAACCAAACAGCCCTTTGGCTGTTTAACCACACAAACAAACACCCCGAAACTGCAATTCCAACCGCACCCTTATGGGTTTCGTACATTCATATCCAAACGCCCTTTTTGGGCAATAAAATCACAAACCAAACACGCCCTTACGGCTGCTACAAAACCAAACGCACCCTAGTTATTTTTCTATTAACCCAAACACACCCTTGGTGGTGATAATTAAAGTAGAGGTGGAAAACGAGCCCGAGCCAAGTCTCGAAGCTCCTAAGGCTCGAGCTCGCTCTTTAAGTCTTAGAAAGCCTCGAGCTCGGCTCGGTTTCGAGCCTTATTTGTAATCTCGAGCTCGGCTCGTGCATGTAATATGGGCTCGGGCTCGGCTCGAGCTCGGCTCGATATCAGTTTAAAATGAAAATTAAATATTGGCTCAAACTTGCTCGATCTCGCTCGTAATATATATATTGTTGGGCTCGTTAAATAAGTCTTGTATTGAGGACGGTTAATAAGCTCGCAATAATACCTATGCATAATATTATAATACCAATTTCGTTTAGCTCGTTAGGCACGCGAGCCCAACGAGCTTTGTAGTTTAAGCTCGAGCTCGAGCTCGATTAACAAAATCGAGGTTTTTTTTTTTTTTTTTCTAAACTTAGGCTCGAGCTCGGGCTCGAGCTAGTTTAGGCTCGGCTCGTTCGAGCTTTTTACCAAACGCACCCTAGTTATTTTTCTATTAACCCAAACACACCCTTGGTGGTGATAATCCACAAACCAACCGCACCCCATGGCTGTCTCACAGCCAAACGCAGCCCCTTTTGCCGCGGAGCACAGTAAATCGACGCACCTTGATGGTGGTCGGTGTGGTGGTGTTTTCGGTGGGGAGACAGCCAACGAACAACCACCCTCGTGGTGCTATACCCGGACCCAACGCACCCTTTTTCTGTCAACCCGCAACCAAACAACCCCTTTGGTGGTGGTGGTTTTACCACCGAAACACAACCGGAACAAAACACCCCTAGCTGCTATAACAAACCACATGCACCCCTTGGTGCTTAGCAAAATCAAACGCACCCTATTTGTGGGCTGACCCGACAACCCAACGCACCCATTTGGTGCTGTGACGAGCGAACAAACGCACCCTTGTGCATAGAAAAACCGCACGCACCCCCGGGAGGTGGCGGTTGTGGTGGTGGTTTTGGTGGTGGTAGCGCGGATATGGTGATGTTGATGATGGCGGTGTTGTGGTGATGAAGGTGAGGTGGTGCGTGGAGTGGTGGTGTGGGGCTGTCGTCGGACAGCAACCGAACGGAGGAGGGGGCGGCGCGTGGAGAAGCGTGAGTGTGGGGATCGAGTGGATCGGGCGATGAGAATCGTTTTTATAAAGTTTTGGGTTCGCCGGAGTTTGGCCGGAAAACATGGCCGGCGGCGGTGGAGGGGGAGGCTGCCGGAAAACTTGAGAGAGAAGGAGTGTGTGTGTATCTTTTTTTTTCTTTTATAAAAATGAAATGAAAAAAAAAAATAGTTGAGGGTTAAAAGTGTAACTTTTTATTATACTTTTGATAAAAAGCGGTTCGAGACTCGTTTGGGCGACTTAACTAATGATTCAAATCACGAAACTTGCGCCATTGTTTTCCAAATGATTTTTCCAACAAAAACGAGTATTTACTTGATAATATTTCATAATTATTTTTATAACATTTATAAAAATGTTCGTTATTTATTTAGTGAACCGGTTACGTCTCGTCCGAAATAAAAGAAAAAAAATAATAATAAAAAAATAAATTTCTAACCCATATATTCGCGTTTTTAATAAACGTTCGAAATAAACGTTAAATATTTTATTAAATATTTTTATTTAATAAAAGTGATAATTAAATATAATTTAATTATTTTCGTGTCGGTACCCGTTGTGTGCAATTTTCAAAACTTTGCGAGGCTGTTTTAGCCCTCTTCTGCTTGTTTTCAAGTCTCGGGTAAAACTAAAAAGTTGTCTGAAATATCGTTTTACATCAAATTGCTTTAGAGTCCGAATAATGAAAATGTGATTTAGTGGTTCGTTTTTGATAAATTCTATGAATTAAATTATTTCCTTTTTCGTTTTCGAATCAAATAATTATAAAATAATTTTTATAAACGACAACATGTGATAATAAATATGATTTATTATTTAAATATGTTCCGAAAATTGACGGTTGTTATAGTAGGCTAAGGTGCAAAGGTGTAACGAAACATATAATATGGTGTAGAAAAAGAAAGGAATGACTTAACAGGTTGTTCTAGGGGATTTTACTCCTAACAATGAGAGTAATCAAGGGGTTACACGGGATTTAACAACCAAGTTGTTAGTTTAATTTTATGACATGTAGGCTATTTGGTTTAATCCCTAGAAATTTATCAGTTGAACATGTTCCTCCATCTAAACCAGAGTACTAAATCAAATCATTGCGTCTTGAGTGGATATACCAGGCCCAAGTACTAAAGTCCCACTCAGTCACCTACCCACATGTAATTTGTGGAATTTTTAGTAGCAGTTGGAAACAAATAGGCTTAATTCCCACAAAATGTATCAAGGATATCGTGCGCTAAGGTATTGTACAATTGATTTTTACAAAAAGTTCATCGTGAAAAAAATTAAATTGGCCTAATTTTAAGCACTTTGCATTTATTTTGTATAAAAGAAGACAATTAAATTACGTTCTAATTTCTCCATCTCCATCACATAATTAAAGCAACCGTCCTCGTGTATAGATAAAATAATTAAATATATAAGGGAGAATAGCATTATAACAGAAAACTCCCTAATGTTTGCTCATGAATAATTCACCAAGATGGTTCTTAAAGCAAATGAGTGTTGTTGACTAGGGCTTCACATGCCCGTATAGAAGTTCATCACATGTCCACGTTAGAATATACCATATCATAGTTCAGCAAGGTCCCTGCCGTAAAAGCTTAGAAGACAAGTGCAATTTCCATCTCGCTACATATGGTATCATAGAAAACAATTAAACACACAACTGTAGGCAGGGGATCAATACTGCCGTATCCCAAACCCTATAGGATAACACCGTATTGTTCCTGTAAAAACAATTAATAATACTGAAAATTATAAATATTTATTTTTAAAAAACTGATAAGTCCAGACCATCTCTATACGCCGCTTGGCTCCAGAGGGGGTTCGAATACACCGTAAAATTAAAGTGTCTAGGAAGACAGAGCGCCGTGCAACAAATAATTAAAATTAATGTGTGCCAAATAAGAAGACAATGACCGGAGTTGTCTCCTCGAGAAGCACTTTTGTTTCAGCTGTCTTTTAAGATTCGACCTTTTTTCCTTCTCTATTTATCTTGTCCGTGTAAAACCATTCCCACACCCGCGATCTTTTTCTATAAGGATTTGTGGTAGATGCAAGGTATGTTTCCAGGAGTTCTTTCAACATTATTAATTTTGCTTGGACCTACAGTAACGAATTCTTCATCATCCCCTATTGAATGTCGTACGACTGTGAATTCTTCAGTTCTGCACAGATCGTCTGGGTTGTCTATGTTGCGACGGGTGGGGATTGGTATCGGAGAATATTCCCTATTAATAACTTCGTAGATGTCTTATAGCTTCCTGTACGTCTAAATAGGGTTTATAAAATGTATTCGAACATGTCCTTTGTTTATATAATAGAAACATTAAAACCTAATACCTAAACAAACGGGCCTAAACAACGGGTCAGGCCTATTGGCCATATTAGCTAACAGAGGTAAGGTCCATGATCCTTATGGAAGATATACGTTTATTCACATAAAATTCCCATAGCCTATTTTTGGTATTTCTGTCAATCTCCCAATAGTTGTCAAACTTTGATGCCAGCCAATATATAAATTCAAAGTAATCTGTTCCATTGTCCAGGTCATCAGGGATTTTGCTATTGCAAGTATGAGACAATGGGTAATATTTATGAAAAAATTTATCGTTTAGTTCACTCCAGGTAATAGTTGTTCCATTTATTTCATTGTTCCACCATGTTTCTGCGTCTCCACTAAGTGATTTCGAAAAGATATGTAATCGTAGTTCATTCTTTTCCACATTAGGTATCTTAATCCATTCGGTTATTTTGAGTACCATTGCAATGTGGTTGGTAACGTCTCCTCCGTTCATCCCATTGAAAGTGTTGTCCTACACTATTTTCAAGAATTCATCACCAATTTCTAGTTTGGAATTTGTGATCATTGGTGAGTTAGTATGCTCTTCATCCCAATTCTTTGTGTCATCGAAGCTTGCCATTGTCTAGAGTCATAACCAGCAATCACCACTTTCTCATAAATGGAGGAAAATCTTAGTAGGATAATGAAGTTTAAACGCGATGTTTTTTAAATTGTTGTTGTATCAGATGACAGATACGCCGTATTCAATTAGTCTGAATACATCGTATAGGTATGTTGAATGCCAGTACAAAAAAAAACAAGAATATATAAAAACAACAATGACGGTCTAATACAGACATAATAGTTAAAGGGTATAAACACAACATACAGTCTCAAGGACACAAAACTAGACAATTACACCAACGAAAACCGTAACATATAAAAAAATTGAACAACGAAAAACACATACAAAAAATATGTACCGTATAATTTCACAGAAGAAGCCGTATAGTTTTAACAAAACAGACAACTACCGTATAGCCAGCTGTAGCACTCAATATGCTGTTCTGGTAGAAGGTTGATACTCTATCCATTTTGGTGGATACGCGTATCAAGGTGATTCATCAGAAACATATTACTATTTAAACACAATTTTAATGCGAGAATTAAACAACAATTTAAAACACACAATGCGAATAAATACAAACAAAATTTTTAAATATTAGATTACACTAAACTAAATTAATTAATGGTTAGAAATACTAATAAGAATAAGGTTTAATTAATTCACTCCCCGGCAACGGCGCCAAAAACCTGATGTACTGTCGTGTAGGGTCAATTATTTGATTATCAAGTTTTAAATTATATTTGTAGCCGACATAACCTTAAACAACACTTTAACAGATAGCAGTTTACCCGTTCAGATAGAGTTCGCGTCTGATATGTGTGTCGAACACTAAGAGTAGAACATTAATCCTATATTCTATTAGTATTTTAATTAGTTCTAATTACCAGTTAAACCTATGCTATATACGTTGTCTAATGATATGGGGGTTTTTAGCCTGAGAGACTGGCACATGTTTGGTGGAAACAAATATCAATTCAATACACAATAAACACAAAAGAAGAAAATCAGAAGATAGAAAAGCGGTACAAGCCAAATGATAGAAAACTGTATTAGCCATATTAAATCTGGTTCAATGCTGGTTTGTTTGTTTTAGTGCAATGATTTACTTATCTCGAAGCGGCATATCATTCCCTAAAGACTAGGCGGGACTCAACCTAGACCAAGACACCAGATTAAACCTGTCACAATTAATGCATCCCAGCAATAAAGCATCATTTTGTTTAATTAAAATCTATCTAGGGAATCAAAGTAGTTGTGATCCTAGTTAAAAAAACCCTAGCCCAACGGACTTTACTCCACTATTGTTTGACGTGTTTTATATACTGTAGTTCACTATTCAAACTTTAACAGTCAATTATAAGAAGCATGATTGCTGGATCATAAACGTGTCACCTAACCGATCCCAACTAAGCTCATACTTTTAAAGACGAAAGACCGAAATTGTTTATTTTGTGATCCTATTGGTCCAGTAATATGAAACACGATATGGAGAGCTATCTCGGTATCTAGATTACTTGGTCCGTATCACTAGATCCAGTTGAATGATAGGTCGCATATTCAAACACATAAACAAGTATGAGGTGATAAACATAATTAAACAATCAACGATAAATTAAGAAATCGATTTTAAAACAAACCAAACATTGAACTTTCATTAAGATGGCTAATACCCGAGGGTATTAGCCCACAACCATTGTAATTATACAAGCGTAATCAAACAATTAAAATCGAACGATTAAGAGAGTAAAAATTACACGATGTCTTCTATGGATTTGTGATCAATGCTTGACCTTGATGGCTGATCTTCTCTTCTAAAATTCGTCTTTAATGAGTATGGTATAAAGAATATGATATTGCACACTGAAAACTCGTTTTTGAGTCTTCTATTTATAGTGTCTGAAAAAGACTCGATACGCCGTATCTGGCAAGGTCGATACGACGTATTGGGCTAGATTCCTTGGAGTGTGCGCTACGTTCATAATCAATCAGTGATATCATTCCCAATTTAGTTTATTTACTGTATCTTCGAATAGTTATCTTCATGGATACGACGTATGTAGACATACAGGATACGCCGTATTGAGAATTGGTCAAACACGTTTTCTTGTGAAGTCTTGGCGGCGATAAGCGTATCCTTTTTGGATACGAACGTATCGGTCAGAAATAAGTAATTCTTTAAATATCTGTTTTAGACTCCAATATATGCGCGCTTTTAGCCTTGTTCTTCATAAAACACTACATGAAATACAAGCATTCATCAACTATTAATAAAAAAACCCGCCAAAAAATTTAAGTACCAAATAATGCAATAATTATATAAAAGTGGGCAAAACAGATGGGATAAATGATATAATAAGGTGACGTTATTTGATGTCATCAAAAGACGTCAGTCTCTTCCAAGAGAAAGTCACTATCCTCGAAGGGAGTAAGAGACGGGGAAAGAGACACGACAACAGGATCAGAAGAAGGAGTGGGACTGCCACTCAAAGGATGAATCGATTTTTGAACATTTAACACTTCGTGTAAATGATCCTCGCATGTAGTGTCAATGATATTAATCTTATTGATCGACTCATCTCCACGATTATGAGGATATTTGTAAGTGCTCTCAACATTGAAGACTAGCTTTTCATCACCGACTCTAAGAGTTAACTCTTCTCTGTATACATCGACTAGAGCACGGGCCGTCCTTAAGAATTCTCTTCCTAAGATAAGGGGGACATGAGGATCGACGCCATAGTCAACGACAACGAAGTCAGCAGGAAACGTGAACTTACCCACTTGCACGAAGACATCCTCAGCTATACCATCCGGGTAAGCAACTGACTAGTTAGCTAACTCTAAGGTCATACGAGTGGGTACAACTTCAGGTAACATCAAATTTTTCCACACAGATAGAGGCATTAAGTTTATGCTGGCACCTAGATCGGCTAGGGCCATGCATTCCTCAAGCTCATTAAAATCACAAGGAATAAGAAATTTCCTAGGGTCTCCAAGTTTTTTAGGTAACTTTTTAAGGAGGACCGCTGAGTAATTCTCATTAAGAGGAGTATTAGCTAATTCTAGAAGTTTCTCCTTATTAGAAAGGAGATCTTTCAACATCTTAGCATATTTTGGCATTTGAGCTAACGCTTCAGCAAGACTGATATTAAAGTGCAGTTTCTTGAACATCTGCAAGAACTTATGAATTTGGATATCAGACTTGTCTTGAAGCTTATCCTTGTTCAACCTCGATGGATAAGGAATAGGAGGCTGATGAGGATTTCTCTAAGGAATCTCATTTGATTTAGAAGCGGGAGCTGGCTGGATTACCGGAGATGGGATGCGTGCGGTACTTTCTGAACTTGAAATATGCACCTGGTCCATGGTCGGCTCCGGGTCTCGTTCCACCACCTTAGAAGAAGATGAAGGAGAAGGGGGTAGAACTGAGGGTCCAACCAAAGTAATACCACTCCGTTTGGTAATTACTTTAATATCTTCTCGAGGGTTAGGAATGGTGTTGCTAGGAAGCGCACCCTGAGGTTTTTCATTAAAAGCTTTTTCCATTTTTGTCATTTGATTAGCTTATAATTGAAACTTAGCATCAGAAGCAATCATATGCTGTCTTAATATCTCATCCGTAGATGGAAAATTTGTTTGAGCTTGATTTTGATTGAAATTTTTACCTTGGTTTTGATTAAATCCTTGATTTTGATTATAATTATTACCTTGGTTAAAATTTTGACCTCGGTTGTTTTGATTAAACCCTTGATTATGATAACCTTGATTAGATCGATTTTGATACTGATTTTGGTTATTTCTGTTTTGAAAGTTTTGATTATAATGATTTGAATTATTTGCTTGATTGAAACCGAGTGGTCCAAGATAATTGTTTGAACGATAGCTTAAGAGATTACGGTTTCCTTGAGGTTGGTAAGAGTTACCTCCCATATTGTAGTTTCTCGTAGCAGCATATACGTCCCCTTGAGAGAAACCACCGGAGGCTTGACACTCGTAATAATGATGTGGACCACTACAAGTCTCGCAACTTGGATTAACAACATTAACTTGCTGATTGATTGGCTCATTCTTAGAAAATTCTTGTTCATTTTGGCAATTTGCTGAGTAAGAGCTGCTATCTCAGGGGACGAAGAAGTGATCGATCTAGATGACTCGCCCCTTTGAGCTGAGGTATCCCAGTCATTGTGGTGAGTGGTCATATTTTTGATTAAATATAACACTCTTCAAGTCGCCTTTTCATAAAGGTACCTCCACCAGCAGCATTGATTGTATCCTGGTGTCTCAAAGTTAACCCGTTATAGAATGTATCTATTTGAGTTACAGGTAACATATTATGATTAGGACACCGGTTAATCGACGGCTTGTAACGTTACCAAGCTTCGAATAAAGATTCGTCAGGAAGCTGTCGGAAGTTACTGATATCATTCCTTAATTTCGTAACCATAGAAGGAGGGAAGTATTTAGAAAGAAATTTAGAAACCATCTCCTCGAAGGTATGGATAGAATTCTTTGGAAGACGATCAAACCAAGCGGTGGCATGATGTGTCAAAGAATAAGGAAAGAGGTATAAGCGCAGGGCGTCATCCGTGACCCCATTTTGCTTCATACTCTGAGTGATAGTCAAGAATTTGTCGAGATGCTTATTCGCATCATCACCCGGTAATTCGTGAAACTGACAACTATTTTGGACTTGTTGAATCATGTGATTCTTAAGTCCGAAATCCGTAGCCTGAATGTTAACGGAGTGTTGGTGTTGGTGTTCAAATGGAAACAAGGAGAGAAAGGGGAGGAGAAAACAAATTTTGGTAAAGAAATGTTATGCATGTGTGTGTGTTTCTTTATATAGAAAACATCTTTAGCCATTTGACACCTTTAGCCCCTCCATCTTCAAGTCCTTTTAAAACTAGTCCAATGTGTTATTTCTTTTACTTAAACTCGGCCAAATACTCAGGTCACACCACGTTTATAAATATTTTAAATCTGTCCCACTAATTTTACTTTGAAACGTTTAATAATAGTTAAACCTTGTAAAACATGACCTATAAAACGGTTTTTACAAAAACTCGGGGAAACGTCGAAAAATACAAAAATAACATAACCACGCTCTCGGAGCAATAATATAAATTTTTCTGACTTTCTTAGACGCTAAAAACAAATAAAAACTCAACCACGGATTGAAATTACCTCATCAAAGCAAATTTCTATCGAACCTCATATAACATAAACGACTATAATTATTTACGTAACTAAAATAACTATCTTAGCTAGGGATAGACGTTGACCTAAAACTCGGGTTGTTACAAAATCTCCCCGGCAGCGGCGCCAAAAACTTGACTCGTCTCGAACGATATAGTCGAAGTAATAATATAGTATTTCCCGTTAGATAAAAGAATCACGTGAGGACAAGTGATAATTAAATCTTATGGAGTCGAATCCACGGCGAGATATGAATAGAGATTTACGTTTATGTTTTTAATTGGATGCTTGATAATCAAATATTTTTGGTTTGTTTTTAAACTAATGATTAAAACTACGATTTAATAAGCTAAAAGATCTAAAATATATATTTAACGGATATCCTTGTCAAGTGAGGCAAAAAGATCATTAAGTGTGAAGGTAAGTTTTTATTGATGAATTAGTACTCATTTAAAAAACTATTTTCTCACAACGTTGGTTTATTTTGAAAACAATCTTTTATATTGGTATTAATTACTAGATTAATATTTAGTTATCCTTTCGGCTTTTGCCCGTCAAAATAACCAAACAAGTAATCTAAATAATCCAAAAATTATTAATCAACAATCCCTTTTAATTTCACACTTAATTCACTAGTCACTACTAACTTAACAAGCATATAATAACTACTCACAAATCATAGCAACAATTAAATTAACAATCATAACCATATTTATCTAATTAAACTAAAACTACTAAGTATTGAAATAGGAAAGAAAGTAGAACCCGTTGGACGAAACAGAGACGAACTAGCCACCCGATCTTATAAACTAAAACAAACACTAAAGATTACTTCTTTATTAGCTTTTACTCAACTAATTAGTTAATAAAGTTGTAAACTTTATATACTAAATAGCTTAATAAAAACTATAAACTTTAGAAAATAAGCTAGCTTATAAGACCCTTAAGCTCCTCGCCTTAGATGTAGAAATAGTTTTATCATCATCAAAACACAAACAAGGTTATAATAAACAAAATATTGTTGTGAAACAACGACCTAATAGCAACACATATAATCGATGTATAAAAGAAGAAGAAAGTAGAGATAATCAAGACATGTATTTCATTGAGATTGATAAACTAAAAAGTAAGTCTTAATTTATAGGGCTATAATTAATACAATCATAATAAAGGGGAATACAAAAAGATGTAACCAAAGGGAGTTAAGGTATGTGGATAGCCACTTTATTAATTATTCATAAGAATCTATCTTGGCTATCCATCATTGGTTCTCATACACTTAGATGTGTTGCCTCATTAAAAACCTTGCTTAAAAAAACCCTGTGGGAAAAACCATAGCTAAGGAAAAAAGAGTGCGGCGTGTATATTCTCCCTCTGATGACTAGATCACTTAAGTTCCTTGAGTCTTCGCATTCTAATATCGTGAACCAAGTTCTTGAATGTTGCAGTAGGAAGTGCCTTGGTATATAAGTCTGCAAGGTTATCACTTGAACGAATCTGTTGAACAATAATATCGCCACTCTTCTGCAAGTTGTGAGTGAATAAGAACTTCGGTAGACTATGCTTGGTTATGTCACCTTTGATGTATTCGTCCTTGAGTTGAGAAATACATGCTGCATTATCTTCTATAACTGTTGGAGCATACCGGCCTGAAGAATCTCATATGATTCGCAAATATGTTGTATTACACGTACCCGACTCGCTTTATGATAAACAAGATCTCTATGTGATCTGATGAAGTGGTATACATTGTTTGCTTTACGAAACGCCATGAAATAGCGGAACTTGTGAAAACATATCAAGTTTAGGACCGGGCGGTATGGGGATCAGACATATATCATGTATCTGCAAAGCCAACTAGATTTCTTTCGGATGGGTTTGTATAATAAAAACCTCAAATATCTTATCTCTTGTACTTTAAAGATATCAAAATATTCGCTTTACTCCATTTGAGTGACTTGTATAATTTAATCAATTATTATTCTTGAGAATTTTAAAATCATAACACGTGATTCATGCATTATATACTCTTTAAGGAATCTCACAATGGAGATATGTATATATAGATACAAGATGAAGTATTCCACAATATACAATTCTAATTAAGATAACTACTAATACTAATAGATATAGACATCCATTCTATATTTATCCATAACACTCCCCCTTGGATGTCCATTTAAGGGAAATGCCTTATTGAGTTAGTGAAAGAATCGCATGAATAAATATTCTCAATCTTCTTGTTTGCATATCTATATTAACATGCGTCATATAACTCATTTAATTATATCATCGTACTTCACAAGTTATTCATTACCAACATCATGTATGACAACTAGCAACAATTTAATGTTACATGAATATTTTGGTATGACCTATCTAAAACAATTGATGAGGTATAGTCTCCCCCGGATGTCCGAAGAAGAAACATAAGCTTAGATACTCCTGCTAAAATAGCATGGGCTAAAACTAAATAAACGCTCTGGAGAAGCTGACTTGTCGAAGGATATATCAGGTCCGGAGTCACCACCAGAACTCCGAAGAAGCTGGTATGTCGAAGGACATATTAGGTTCGGAGTTATTAGCTCCGTCCTTATGCAGCGGTACCTAAGTACAGTCTTACAAAATTACAATCCTTGCGAAGGACCACTGTCCTTGGAATGACACGTAGCCGACAGATCGTACCAAGAGAGAGCCTCACGGTTATGTCTTGTAGCGAATCCTAAATAGTATAAAGGTAGAGCTCATTTCCCTAGAACGATACATATAACACCTACTCCGGACCATACTTTGAATATTCTCCGCATTTATCTCATACCACTATACTTACTCTCACGCCGAAGTTGGTCCCGGATTCACATCCCGGGGCGAGCTAATGACGTTTTTTCTTATTTTTAGCTAGGAGACGAGGGACTAAGCTCTGGAGGAACCAAGCTGATCTTGATATTCATTACCGCTGAGGTCTTTTTACCAAGCCCAAGTAGCCCACGTAAATTTACCTTAACATTTGGCTCCATCCGTGGGACCCGGCATCCCAATCTACCCAAAGAAGAAAACCGAAGAAGGCATGGTTGACTCGCAGCCTATGGAGGAGGAATTTCGAGGAGCGGTAACAAGGGACGTGGGAACAGAAACCCATAGGGGACCCACCGAACCAGTCGTGCAAACGTAAAAAACCCCTTCCCCTTCTCCGGCCTTTATTAAAGAAAATATTGATGTATTAAGAACCATTATCAAAGAACATAACCAGCAAGCCAAGATGAAAGCTACACCAAGAAAGCTCGCCTATGTCGACTTTGACAAGGAAGCTCTGGTCGGGTCATTAGCAAGAGGTTTTTCTGACCGATTCTCTCTCGAATCTTCTGACATATCTAACACTCACAAACAAACTCGCTCTGCCAGTAAAAGTTGGAGGACTCCCTCCAAGAACAAAGATCTGACACACTTAAGAAGGTCATGGAGGCTGGAAGACCGAAGCATAACCCAGGAAAAGGCAAGAAAGGAAAGGTCCAAACCCAAATGGAAAAGGTTTGGACATCAAGCGTTCAAGAAACAAGTTCGGACTCTGAACGTGAGGAAGGTTCGGAGGACACATGTGAAGATCTGAATTCACGTTACAAAAGGCTTAAACCAATCCCTTTTACCTAGAGAATCACTCATTTCAAATATCATATGAGGGCCAAACTCCCTCTGAATCAGGGTTGATTATTTGTAAATACGAAAGAAACAAGGATCCAGAAGATCGTTTGGGTATCTTCTCGGCGGCGGCCGAACAAGAGGAATGGCCTATGCCTGTTTGGTGCAAAATGTTTCATCAAACCCTAGGTGGGGCGGCACAAAACTAGTTTGACGACCTGGACCCAAAGAGTGTGGACAGTTTCGAGGAACTAAGTCAGAAGTTCTTGGAAGAATTTTCACAACAAAAGAGGTATGCTAAATACCCTACAAAAATTCACGGCATCAAGATGAGATAGAATGAGGGCTTGCAAGCTTTCATAGATCAGTTCAAATCCGAAAGTTCACACATAAAGGGAGTTCCTCCGATTCTACGTATCTTAGCTTTTATGCATGGTCATGGTCATCCAGAACTAGCCAAGAAGCTCAATGACAAAATACCCAAGACGGTAGAGGAAATGTTTGAAAGAGTCAGGGCCTTCATTAGAGGAGAAGTGGTCGCTGGATCAGTAGAAATGGTCCGTCCTTCTCAAGGGGACAAAGGGTATATTTGTCCGACATGGACCGGAGGACTCGAAAAAGCTAGAAATAGAGGCGGCCCGAGAGAAGCACGAAGAAACATGAGGGTATACACTCCTTATCCCTGAAAAGATACTTTCACTCCACTTATCAAGACTCCGAAAGAGATCCTTGCCATGGAAAGTGTGAGCTTCCCAGAACTGCCACCCTTTAATCGAAACTCCTGAAAAACAAAACTTGAACAAATTTTGTGACTACCACGGGGACAGGGGTCACAACACCAACGACTACTATCAATTAAAAAAGCAAATAGAGGAAGCTGTGGCCTCGGAGAAGTTGACTCATCTGGTGAAAGACATTCGCCAGAACAACCAGCGAAGTGAGAATCGGGGAAGGAACGGTGTAAAGATCATAAACATGATAAGGGAAGGAGGAAATCGCAAGAGGCCTTATGAAGAAGGAAGGTCCGGTCTAACAGATAAACTCACCTTCCCAGCGATCCCCCGGTATCAACTTATGGACAAACCCATCATATTAGAAGGAATAATTAAAGGTAATCAAGTCTAAAGGATCCTTGTCGACGATGGAAGTTCATCAGAGATCATGTATGAACACTGCTTCAGAAACCTTAATGTCAACATCAAGTCAAAACTCAGAAGATGCAGAGCTCTGATGGTAGGTTTTTCAGGAGAAACATATCATCCTCTGGGAGTAATAGATCTTCGAGTAACTATGGGAAGGACAGGAAGAAGTAAAACGATGCTAATGGAGTTTGCGATAATAAAATGTCGTTCGCCATACAACGTCATAATAGGAAGAACCGAAATGAGAAGCCTCAGGGCGGTAGGTTCTACCATCCATTCTATGATTAAATTCCCTACTAACCAAGGAATCGTAACAATGGAAACCAGTAGGGAGGCTCTATGGGAATGCATACATCTAGAAAGGGTGCAATTTTCATGGAAGGAGGTACAGTGGCGTCAACGTGAAGAACAAATGTCCAGAATAAGAGAAGAAGTAATACTAAAAACAAAAAACAGCTTCGGAGGAGGACCTAATTCAGGTCCGGTATCGCTGGAAAAAACATGGGACAGGGAAGACACAGAGGAAGTATTCACCATCAGCCATGAACGTCTGGACCAGTATGTAACAATAGGGACCATGTTGACAACCGATTGTAAACAGTTATTGACAAAAGTTCTACGGGAAAACATGGAGGTATTTGCATGGGCCGGATCAGAAAGAACAGTTGTTCTATGATTTGTCATGGAGCATCAACTAAAGATATACCCCTTCGCCGAACCAGCGGTCCATAAGAGACGACCTATGACACCAGACGGAAGACTGGTATTAAAAGAAAATGTGTTTTGATGGCTAAAGGAAGGAATGATCAGAAAGGTTTGGCACCCCGTGTGGGTTGCCAACACGATACATGTTAAGCTAGCAAATGGAACCTGAAAGGTGCAAGTGGATTACTCTAGCCTTAACAAAGTATGTGCCAAGGACATGTACCCCTTTCCGGAAGAAGGGGAAGGGCTAGCATCGATAATGGGATATACGTACAAATATTTCCTATGACTTCCGAAGGAATACAGCCAACTAAGAATGATAGAGGATGACGAGGAAAAGACCGGGTTTCATACGGAGGAAGGAGTATACTGTTTCACCCATATGCTGAAAGAATTAAAGAACTCAGTGGCTACACTCCAAAGGATGGTGGAGAAGGTCTTAGCCGATCAAAGAGGACGAAACGTGGAAATATACTTGGAAGAAATCGTAATAAAAAGCAAAAGTGAGTTGGACCTGGTTCAAGACGTTGAAGAAACACTAAGAAAGTTAAAAAGAGTAAACATCAAGATTGATCCGGCCAGTCCTCGTTCGGAGTAAAGAAAGGAAGGTTTCTCGGCTATATTGTAACAAAGGAAGGAGTAAGAGCATACCCAAAGAAAGTGCAGGCAGTCATTCTAAGCCCTACCCCGAAAAGCCCAAATCAAATACGAAGTTTGTTCTTACAACTAACACCTATTAGCAAATTTATCCTAAAAATGGCAGACTTACAGTACCCCATTTGCAAGGTCCGAATGAGATTCGAGACAACAGAAGGAGCTGGCTGGACAAATGAAGCCGAAGAAGCCATCCAAAGGATAAAAAGGAAATTAAACAAATTACAAACATTAGTTGTTCCAAAGGAAGGTGAAATTATGATGCTATGTCTACGCCAAAAAGATGAGACGATAAGTTTTGTGCTGCTAATAGAAAGGTAAGGAATCCAAATACCTGTCTCCTATGTAATCCGACCGCTACAAGGAATGGAGATATGCTACACCCCAACGGAAAAGATGGTACAAGCACTAATTCACACAACAAGATCCATGAGAGCAATCTTTAGAAAACATAAGGTTAAGGTGATAACCGATGGACCAATGGAGGAAATACTAAAACTCTCCAAAAAAGAAGGACGATTAGCAAAATAGGCCGCCGAGATACAGACATATAACATCTCATACATCCAAATAAAGGAGGTCGAAGGATCAATAGTGAAAAAGTTCTTCGATCAAGGAGAACAAGTACAGGAAACACTAGATGCAAATGAAAGGGGAACGTTCAACCTAAACAAGAAGCTTCAGGAAAAATCAACCCCAACACCAAAGGCCTGGAGGTTATACTTGGGCAAAGAAACAATCGAAGAAGGTTTGGGTATGGGGATAATTCTAGTTAGTCCGGAGGAAAGGATGCATTCGTATGCCATTCGCTTGAAATTTAACACATTCGATCACGCCATTGATTGTGAAGCACTATTGGCAGGGCTAGCCGCCTCTGTAAGCAAAGGTATGAAAGACTTGCATGTCTTCATGGATTCACCAAAGTTGGTTGCTTAGACAGAAGGAAACCATACGCCAGCAACGGAACAAGAGAGGAAGTATAAGAAAGAAATTATGGATGCAACAGCCCCATTCCACAGGTTCCGGGTCACACATCTTCCAAAAAATTTAAATTCCAAAGTAGGGGTGTTAACAGGATTGGCAACCATAAAGTTGGAATTTCTCAATCAGGAAGTATTGGTGGGTATCAAAACAAAACCATCGGTGGAAGACACAAGCAGCAGCAAGAAGGGAAAAGCAGCAAGCAATGTACCAGGTGCAAAGCCAAACTACAATTAGGAAGCTAGTGGAAGCAACTGAATGAACTTGTAATAGTAACATATATCTAGTAATTTTCTAAGTGTTAGCTCACCTTGGAGGGCCCTTCTATTTTTATATCTAAGTATTTGATTTTTACCTTAGCATGATAAAGTCAAATTATGTTGGACAAATAACAATGATGCAAACACGAAGCATGATAAGCTTAGGATGGCTCGCTACCTCTGGATAGCGATAAAGGAACACATTTACCCCATAAAGATGAAACACATATGGGAAGGCTAAGTTAAACACGAAAACTTTAGCATAAGGCCAAAGGAGGAGACACGGTGATCCCCTCCTTTCGGGCAAACAACTTCGATGAACAACAACATCGTGAAGAGAACATGTAACAACTAATAGGGAAGGAAATACGAGCAACCTGTAATGTGTACGAACATAGATAATAAACATTTGCTCCGATATATGAGTTAGTCCAGACATGATCTTCCGGATCATACAAATAACATATAACAGGAGCAAACATAAGGCGTTTGGGGCATAAACCAATGCTAAAGTGCTAGATACAAATGTATAAACATTACAAACAAGCTATGAGAAACAAACCGGCGTACCAACGAGTGGATTACATTAAAAAGGAAATTAGATTACAAAGTACTTATTACAAGCCGAACGAAGCCGACAATGTTAACCGAACGTAGTCGGCAGTTACATAAAAAGGAAAGCAAAAAAATACTTAACGAGATAGTAATCAGGCAAGTCCAAAAGCTAGGCATGATAGTACGATTTCTGCTCCGAAAAGCAATATTTAGCCCATTGAACCTACGGAGGCTTGACCAGTTATACTACAAGTCCTAAAGGGGAAGTCATTCGGCCTAGGACGGGTGGCATGACTCAGGATTCGCTGGATGGACAACCACACATCTATAATCAGTTTGCCCTAAGCTTGGAGCAACAAGTGTTCTCTGGCGTACCACGCGCCCCTCCCCTAACAGAAAATGGACTTACAAAAAAAAGAAAGGAAGAAAGGAAAAACTAAGTCTAAACCCTAGAGGAGATAGCAGCAGCCTCTTTACCAGCAGCAGAAGAGGGAACCAAACCATCACCTTTCTCACCAACGGAAAGAGCAACCACAACATCATTAGGGCCGGAGGAAGCACGCCCCGACCCTACCTCCATCAACTCCACAGCACCCTCAAGAGCGACAGAAATACCATGCACAAAAGCATGTCTGAACTTAGCAGCAATGGTGTCATCAGTCATCTTTGGGTACGACCCGTCAACCTCAGCATTTACCATCTCCTCATTATGCTCAGAAGCAACAGCGGAAGCAGTAAGATCAACATTAGCATACAACTCCAAGGATTTGGAAGCAGGTGTCACAGTCGACTCCTTTGTGGTAGGAGGAGAAACACGAGCATCCCTTGAATGGGTACGTTGGCTGGAAGATCCAATTTTTAGGCTCAAGATGAAGGATAACCGATAGAGGTTTAGTAGCATGCTCAGAAATCTTGTTGAGAAAGGCATAATCAGTTCGAGCAACGAGGGGGAGGCTTTAGCAAGCCTATCATGTGCACTAGGCATGAAATTAGCCATCTTCTTCAATATAGTAGCAAACTCATCCTTAGTCCGATGCATACTCAAACCGCGCTCAAATCCAGCACTAGCAGCCAAAGAAAGGAGTTCACCCTGAACTCTACTAAACTCATCAGAAGCAAGAAACTTCCGGACCAAATCTTGGAACTGGCCGCGGAAGAAGGAGGCAAAATCTGGAGGAGTTTTTTTCAAGCGAAGGATCTCCTCATCCTTCTCAGCCTCAAGCACAGTGGCCTGATTAAGAGTGGCAGATAGACGAGCCACATCGGCATGCAGATTATCTAAACTTTTGGTCCCTTATGTTTCGTATGTCACCGGTTCGACTAAAATTTTAATTACAGCAAATTTGGTCCCTTATGTTTCGTATGTCACCGGTTCGACTAAAAGTACCTCGACGTTAAGGGCAATTCACACGTGGACTATTGTGTAAAAGTGGGATTCACACGTGGATAATAAAAATTGGTTGTTACACCGTTGGTCCCTAAAGTTTTTTTTATTCTAATCAAATTCACTACGTCCACGTGTCTTCCAGATTTCTTTAGGGACTAAGTGTGTAATAATAGTGTAATTTAATAAACGTGACATAGAAGCTTGTGAATGTCAGTCATTGAGCCGTCATATATATATATGATATCGAACCACTAACATGAGTTGGTTTTTTTCTATTTAAGTGAAGTTTACCCAAATAATTTTCAAACATTAAACAACCAAACATACCCATCAACACCAAAAAACAAATGGCCTTCCCACGTCTACAAGAACTAGCAACGGCACAAAACTCTAATAGTTTGATTGACGCAGTGTCAGTCTATATTAAAAGGAAGATAAACGAAGATCTCCATTTTGCAGCTGGATTAAGTCATCTCTGGGAGGTCTTGTACAGTAGGGTCAACGAACACAGTCTGTTGATAGCCGAGCTTAATGTGTTTGGTGGTCCGTTAGCATTGCAATGTGCTGAGTTTTTTAAGCAGTTGTCCCAAACAGAAGTGCTTAAGATGTTGGAGATAAGGAAGTCGATTGCGGAAGTGCACATGCAAGTGCATAAAAAGATTGACTTTCTTACAGTTATGAGGTTCTATTGATTATATTGTAGATAGTTGGGTTTTGGTTTATTTTCTATACAGATATGGATGATCCCAGTTAGGTTGTATCTTTTGTTGTATTACGTTCACGGGGACGCTAGAAGAATGGGACTTGGGTAGCGATTTTGTTGTTTTATTTAGACACAAGGGAATGATGGAACTAGGGTATCTTTGCTTGGTACATACATTAATGTCCGTTATTACATTTGATTATAGATTACAACTTATCTGTTTGTGTTTGAGACCACGATGCACTCACAACACTTGCGTCATACCACTATTACATAAAATACCCTATTTGACCATTGCGGGTCTAATTATTTGATTACGTCGACCTTTGTTAGGTTTTAGGGACGAAACGTGTTGTTAACATTATCAAATTTGTTGAAAACTTGAGTAAATGATTTACTAGCAAATTTCATCCTAACAGAAGATTTTTCCTCCTTTTTTCAGCATTTTTCCCTCCTTTTTCCTCCTACCAGAAAAATAATTTACTAGCAAATTTCGTCCCTGCCAATTTAGTCTTATATTCCCTATTTAATGAAGTCTCAGGACTCAGATACTTCACCAACTGATTATTTATATTCCATTCTAAATATTCCGGCAACATTCTTAAAAAAAACTGATATTGAGGATGATTCAGAAGCGCACAGACACACAGGTTCGAGAAACCTCTTCCACCCACAACTAAAAAGTGCTTACTAACTACGACCTTTTTTAACTCAAATCTATTAATCCGATTACCTAATTCTTTGTATACATTTCTTATTCGTTCTGCAACCATGTACTTAAACAATGCTAAGATAATTACTTCCCCTATTTTCATCAAACAACACGCAGCCAAATCAGAAAGTTGATCCTCATGTTTTTTTGGTCTTTTTGTAAGTCCCAAGAAATCTTTAATTTGAACAAGTGATTTATAGCGTGTCGTTAGATCCCGAGACTATAAGTCAAAAAAATCCGCTATGATCGTTCCTTCACTCTTGCTCCACTGAGGAAGATGATAATTTAAGACTCTTGCAGTCCTTGCAATGGTTGTCATTCTGTGTGGTGCGGTTCGGGGATGCTGTTTTTGATACGTATACCAAATCCATCCACTAATCATAATAAAAAGCTTTCGTACCAGAATGCTCGCCGTGAATAATTCACCTTATTATACGCACTGCTGATGATTGAGAATCGCCTTTAGATCCACAAACAATCACCAGCACAACACAAATTGAGGTGGATCTGGACGCACATTTGTGAACATTGATATACAAATTTATCTATCAGAGACAGTGCCAACTGGAGCTCTGCAGTGACCATTTTAACTACTTCAGTTTTGATCATTTTGATAGTGCAATATATTGGAATGATGGGTTACATTGGCTAGAAACCGAGAATAGGCAGCTTATGCATTACAGCTTAAATATTGAAGACTCTGACCATCCAATTATAACAACCATACCAATCCCTCAACGGGGAATGACTTTCCTCAAGTCTTATGGCTATATGGATCCAATGCAAATACTCATACAAATGTCTCACTTGTTACATCTGGAAGGAAAATTGTTTGAGTGACGTGGGTCTTTGTTTCTTGTTTGTTTAGATGATTTTGGCTATAGGGAGTTTACTATCTACGAGATGACGATAGGGTATTATGTGTGGATGGTTAGGTACCGTGTTCATACAGATGACTTTATGACTCCCCTTCCTGAAGGTTGGTCGATTCGGTCCAATGTTTGGAGCATTGTTTTGGGAGAAAAGGAACAAGATTCGTTTTTGGTGATCAAGTTGTCTGGACTCTCCATGAGATATATGATTGTGGATCTAATCAAGTTGATGATAACCATGATGATAATGATGATGCTGCTGATGATGATGAGCTCCTTTAGCAATTTCAGGCTGAACTTAACGTTTATGAGTTCATACCGTCTTTTGCAAGTGTGTGATTAGCCGTCTTTGTGTAATGTTTGTTTGAAATTGCTATTAGATTAAATAGGTTAGGTCTTTCAGGTCTGTCCAAAGGCTAATTCAGTTTAGATAGCATTCTATGCTTCTGTTTGTTCAAGTAATATATTTATAACTTTGACTTTTACTAGTCAACATCGGGTGTACACAAGTCGAAATGGATTAGGATGTTAACACAAATTATGCTGCATGCCTACTTTAAAAATTCATTATAGTAGAAGCACCATATGCAAATTGCACAAACAATCAAGTTATAGTAACCACAATAAAGTTAAGAATATCCAAAATAAGCAAAGTTAAATGTACCAAGACCAAAACAACAACGTGCATGTTTTTTCACTAAACCAAAAGATGAACATACACCACCTTCACAAACACATGCACAAGCTTCACAAACCCAAACTGAAGTTCCTACAACATCTTCCTTTTACCTTTCATCCTTACATTTGAACTTCCTCCAACATTTTCTTTGGAACTTTTCATTCCAAATTCCTTATTCAGAATTTGTTGCCAAGTTGTAACAGCTGCAAGGCCCAAAACGGAATTCGTCACTGGAGGTGGCCTTTTTGTTTGAACTACAACAGTTGTACAGGTTGACCCTGTTCTAGGTGTTGTGGGTGCAAGATGTTTTGACCTTGATTTGGGTTTTTTTGGTTTTGTGATTGCTGCATTTCTAAAGCTTGACCCTCGTCTACCTTTATAAACAGTCCTCACCTCATCTGAACTGAAATCATCATACCACTGTGCAATCTCTGATGGAATAGTAGTTTTTTTTGCTTTTGCAGACCTTGACCCTTGTTTACCTTCAAAAGGTTTTTTTTCGTTTGGGTAGATCTAGACCCTGGTTCTTTAGAAGGTTTTTTTGTTCCCAAGTACAATCAGAGCTACAAGTATCCTCAGAGCTTGACTTTAAGGTATCATCAGAAGTATCACCAGAAGTAACTTGAAAAGGGTTATGATCATAGCTTTCATCAAAGGTAGCTTGAAAAGGGTTATGATCAGAGCTTTCATCAGAGGTAGTTTGCCCCGGGAAATAATCATAGCTTGTGTCTGATTCAATAATTACGACATCTGTAAATAAGATATGATTGGTAGGTAAACTTAGTTTCAAATTCAGGTTACTTCCTAAGCTACATTAACCTTAAAGGGGTGTTTGGCTGAAATCAGCTTGTTTCCTAAACTTAGTTTCCAAATGTACATTGGTTCAATTCAGCTTATTTCATAACTTAGTTTCCTAAAGGGATGTTTGGATCAAATCAATTGTTTCCTAAACGGATGTTTGGCTTTAATCAATTGTTTTGTAAACTTAGTTTACTAAGGTATAAACTTTGGTTCCCTAACAGTCTAATATGAATGAAATATGCTCAAAACAACATTTACCTCTTTCCATCACCATTTTCTTTTTTCCTTTGTTAATATGCATTATTTGTTTTTCCTTGTTAAGATGTTGTCCAGCTTTCTCAAACCTCTTTTCAAGAAGGTCTTGAATCTTCATTTGTGTTATCTTTCTTTTGTCATCTACACATAAAGCAAACACTCAATACATAAGCCACAACTAAAATGATGGGTACAATAACATAATAAGAATAAATGGAAAAACAGGTCAATGAAATAGCATCATCAACCTGCCAATTACTCCCATACTTACACTTACATTTCACACGCTTTTGTTTCTCCCACTCTCTTTTTAATAAATCATCGAGTATGTCATCAGCTATAGCATCATGAACTTGCCAGTTACTCTCATACATGTGTAAAACATAATCGATCATGTCATCCTTTACTACAAACTTGTTCAAGTCCATAGCTTTCCAGAAATCTGCCATTGATATGAAGATTGATCTAGGGTTTTTTGGGTTTTGGGAGTAAATAGCAAGTTTTGGTAGTGAGCATTAAATGGAGTGTGTTTGGAAAGTTTTCTAAATGGAGTGAAGAGTCAGGTTTCTTGGGGAAACACGGAGTCAACACTCGTTTAAATGGAAAAAGACTTCAATACCTAGGGACTATTCATGCAATTTTTTGTAAACAATAAAGACTGATGATGCAATTTAGTATTTTGTACCCAGACTTAAATGATGGTATATGCTGTTACGGCGGCACTTCATTTTCTACTTGCAATGATGACATCTCAGCTCCTATGCACGACAATCGATAGTTTGATTTAATTATTTATAGAGTAATGCACACTTATTTTCTCTTACATATATATCTAAACTGTTTACCTTAAATTTTAATCAATGGCCACTTTCGAGGTTTTTGATGAACTAATGGAGATTACCGGTTCAACCGAGTTACATAAGCGTATGCGGTTTTGGTTTGTGCAAGAGATTGCCAAAGAAGAAGGTTTGCTAAAATTTCTTCGCGATCGTTGTGATGACTTGAGGAGGAAAAACGCCAGGCGTCGTGTGTTGATTCGTGAGATGAAGGGTTACCCATAACGGAGATAACCGTCGTTATTCATAACGGAGTGCCAGGGACCAAACGTGTAACTACAGTGTCAAATAGAGATCCCGTATAAGAGTCTCCGTTATCTAAAAACCAAACGGGCAAACGGGGTGGACTTTGAGGACGAACAGTGTAATTTACCAAAAAAGAATTTGTAAAAAATCAAATTTAAATGACTCAGCGAGTTTATAAAATATTGCAAAAATATCAGCGGCTAGAAACCAAAAGCAGAAATCAAAAAAGTAAACCACTAGACCCAACACCAATCACCCTTTTGTCGTCTTCCCCACACACCAAAACCCCACAACAAAACCGACCCAATTCACCACCATCCGATCAATCCCCAAAACTTTAATCCCACCCATCCACCCCCACATAATTATCCCATCACTTCACACGTAGGTCCCACTCACCTTCCCATCACTTTCTCCCATTCACAATCCGCCACCCACGTCGGCTATTAAACACCTTCGGATAAATAAAATATCTTGCTTCGGTTCCAAGCCTCAGCTTCGGTTAAAATCTGTTTTTCACCTATAAATAGCGGTGTCCTGATATCTTCATTTCTTATCTGATCACCCGAACCAAAAATATCCGAACTGAAGGATCCGTATTTCTAGATATTTTTTTTCAATTCATTCATCAAAGGTATACTTTCACTCTGATTTTTATTTAATAATTAATATGTATTGATTTGGTTGAAGTTAGGGTTCATGTTTGGTTAAATATGTATTTTGTGGTATGATCTGTGAATTTGATGTTAGTTAGTAGGATGGTGTTGATTTTGAACGGTCGTTGACTTAAGGGTTTGGGTTTTGATTGTTATATAAGATGATTCTGATGACGTAATGAGTTAATTTCATCGGTGAATTTGATGTTAATTTGTGTGATTTTTGTTGATTTTGAGCGATCGTTGACTTTTGTTGACTTTGGATTTGAAGTATGAGTTTGTTGACCTTATGATATATATATAAGGTGATAGGTTAATTGATCGTTGACTATTGTTGACTTAGGCTTGGATAATTATATTTATTTTGATTGTTGTTGAAGGTAAGTTTGTTGAAGTTATGATGTTATTTGTTGCTAGATTGTTGGATTTTGTGATTGTTATAGGAGGCGATTCAGTCTTTTTATGATGTAAATTGTTGCGTAAGTTTGTTAGATTTTTGATAGTTTCACCTGTGTTGAAAATCTAGTTATGATCATTACTAAATGCAATTATTTTGTTTTTGCTACTAGTTTGGATGATCTATGATCACTTGAGCGATTGTTGAATTCGTTTATTGAGTTTGCGGTTTCGATTGTTAACTGGATCATTTAAACACCAATTATGAAATCTTGAAGTTGAACTGTAATTTGTTGATGTTTGTTGCGTATGATCGCAGTTCCAATATAAATTGATTTGAGTTGTATTCATCAGACAGCTGATGAACACTATTTTTTTGTTCCTTTATGTGATTTTGATCGATAGGCACTCTAGTTTACGGTTTTGATCTAGGGTACGTGTCTGCTAAATGATGATCAAGTATGGTAAAATATGTATGCTAGACACTAGTATTAAATACTATATGTATATAGTATAAGTATGTAGTTGTTGCTTTTCAGATATACTTTAAGATATAATGATGAACTAGCTTTGACTTTCAAATAGCTTGTATTTCTAAACTAATGGAGCTTTTCATTCTGTAGAGGTAAGATGACGATAGTTTCATCACAGCGGTCTACACACGAATCCAAACGCCCCACTACTTCGTCCCAGCTTCCTTTCCCCAAGTGGAGATTCTCCCCTAATGGTGGGACTTGGTGACGACTTCTACTTGGTTTCAATGACTACTGCTTAGCCAACAACAAGGTTAGGCGGTTTTCTTTGGGAAAAACGAGTATGACTTTGATTTAAGTGACATTGCCCATTTGTTGCCTGATTCCATTGATGCCGATGAAGAAACCTTGACTATGGAAGCACAGTATGAGCAGTTCCTCCTTGCAGCTGAGATGGACAGGATCAATGCTTATGCTCAACCTGCTATCAAGCAAATGCCCGCAAATGGTTAGTTAGTGAACACCTGTAGACCTGTGGTAGTACATATCTCGAGTAAACAATGTTTCATATAACATTTCTGACTTGAATTTGTGATGTGCCTGATCAGGTCTGGAGTTGGAGGTGAAACCAATGAGGGTAAGGAGTCCGAAGTCACCAGTGGAGACAGCTAGGTACTGGGAGAAGCCAGCAAAGCCAGTTAGCCCAAAGTCGCGCACAAACCGCATCCAGCAACCCCGTTAGATGTGATTAGTGTCTTAAGATTTCTCTGGTCTAGGTTAGCTTTCAGTTTTTCATACAATCAAATCCAGTGTTGAACAACCGGAGTAGTAGTGTCTTCTGTTTATGCATGTTTCTGTATAGAGCAAGGTCTCAGTTGTCGTTGTATCTAGCCTTGTTCATAGTCTGACATCGTTCATTTCGACTAGCCAGGGAAATGTAAAGATAGTTGTAAAAAAAACCTAAAAAGTAGAAATTGATGAAGCATTCAATCTTGTTTCTTTGTTATTCATGTTACTTTCATGGTGTTTATGTGGATTGTTTATGCTGTATCTGTGGTTACGCTTGTAAAATCAGTCTACCATTTGGCATAGATCATAAGTAAATAATGACATATCTGAACTCATTTTTCGTATTACAAGTTCACTTATGCGTCTAAACCGTTTTCTCTGAAGCATAAATCTTGTGCTGGACTGTTTTGACCCACATTAGTTAACCCGGCATATATCTTTATATCCAAATTCTTTTAAGCACAGTACATGTACAAGAGGTTTTGTATACACACGTGGGAATGTATTTGGTAGAACTAAAAACTATGTTTACAGTTGAACTCATTCATGTGCAGTTGTTGCTACGTATATCAATTTAAGTGTACCTATTTGCATTTGCAGAGGAAATTAGGTTGTTTTCTGGGATGGAATTAAATGTCCATAACTGAAATCTACAAAGGGTGCGGTTTTTGTGTGCATCTGTTTCTGTTGTACTGGTATGTAGTGGGGTCTAAATACCACAACTCAAGCACCCCAATGCTAGATGAAAGCTGACAAACATGTGTTCGTTGTGCAAAAGGCAACCCGACTCTCATGCGTACCTATTTTTGGAGTGTAGTTTTTCTATGCAGGTCTGGAACATGTTGAGTCCGTTGGCTGGAATGCAAAATCCCCCTCCAAAACTAGACGATATTACAACTTGGATTCAACTTATTGCGCACTGAAATTCGTTTCAAAGTATATTTGCTCGTTTACTACTTGCAAGAACGGAATAATAGATTTCATGGGAGAGAAGTTCGTAATGCTACTCAGGTTCGTGACGTAAATGTAGAAGTGGTCCGGATGAAACTGATGTCAACCGGTTCAAGAAAAACACAAGAGTGAAGCAAGGTTTACAAGAGTGGAGGATCTCAATGCGTGAAGAATCTGATCCAACGTAAGCCTCTATCAAAGGCATGGATTCTGGGAACGTGTTCACGGCTTATTTTTTCTTTCCTGAGTTCATGCCTTTTATATCTTTCTTTGGTTTGATTGTGGAGCTTCGAAGGGTGTTTCGAGCTCTTGGTAGAGGCTTTGTTGCCTTTGGTTTAGAGTGGTGTCATTCCCACTCTCTCATGTAACAAACGTTTATATTCATTTATTCTATTCACCGGGTATCGAAACCCTTTAACCAAAAAAAACAAAAACTGACATACATTCTTGAATGATTATATAAATATTAGACAACTCTAAACTGCGGGGTTAGTTCTTAATTTATGTCAATTTGGAAGGAAGTGTGTTATTGATCCTTTTCTCAAATTTGGAAGTGTCTTTTCTTACTCTGGAAGTGTGCTATCCATCATTTCTTGAATTATCTATGATTTCTTAGGAGGCTTGGGCTAAGTTGTTTGCTGATGCTGAACATTTCACTGCTTAAATACATGACCGTGTTAACGAAATAAACCTATGTATGGAAGGAATTTTCAATTATGCTCATGGATGAACATGAGCTTGGTGTTGGATTGTGTAAGACCAAGTTCTTTATGTTTTTTGGGCACTCCAAATGCCACGGCTGCAGGGTTTGCAGAGGTAATGCAAAATCCTGTTTTAACATTATTTATTCTTTAATTTGCCTTTTGGGGGTTTAATGGTAGTCAGATTTTATAAATATTGGCTGGTAAGATATAATATTTGCATACGGGAAATTGGAACATTCATTACAAAGGCCTCACTGTTGAGTAATTTACTTGATCATAGTATTACGGGACACTGCATAGAAAGAAATTAAAATTTGGGGATTTGTTTGGTCGAAAGTTTGTGGTTTTAGAATGTTTGAATTATACTGTTGATATTTGCCAAATTTGAATTCCAATGTCAATAATTGTCGTGTTTGAATTCTAATGTGGATAATTGTCAAGGGCAAGCTAGTTCTCATGGTGTTATTTTCTGTGAAGTTTCAGAGGTGAGATATTCGGAAGGTTGTTTAGTTATCTTTATAGATTTTCATCATTTCATACTTGTGTTGTTGTGCATGTCGCTGCTTTGTACTTCCCAACATTAATGGTGATTTGGACTCGATTTTGGTGAAGGTCATGCAAGCCACCAATTAACTGAATAAAGCCCGGTTCTTTTCCAAACCACTGTAAATATAGAAACGTCATGGGATATAATGCGAACAGTTTTATTTTGATCAAGTTCAAAGAAATTACAGAAGGTTATTAGACATGATGTTGAGCAAGCTTTGTGTGTCTTTCGTGATAATTTGGTGTAGTGTATATGAGAACTTTTTAACATAATGAAGAATCATAATCAAGTTAAGGGGTCCTAATTTGATTGTAGTCATTAGTAGTTTTAGGGTTGTTGATTAAGGAAATTTTCTGCCATCATTTTCCCTTGATAAACTATCAAACAAAATGGACATGTTTTAAAGCCACAATGATCTATTTATCGACTCCTAAGTATATTCTAAGGTAAAGTTTGATTACTAGACATTATATTTACAGCCGATGACATTAGCGTCAAAGTCCATCTGTTTATTGGCTGAAATGGTAGAGCTTCTCCTTCAACATTTCAGCGTCCACTTTCGTATCGCATTGCACCTGTCGAACAAAATGTGGTATTGTAAGACATTACGGTATTGCAATTATTTCCAAATATTTAGTTATATTTTCATGTCAATGATGTTCAATGTCCATTGTGACAAACATTAGATACATGATCACATAATTATGCTTGATTATGTTAGTAAGTCCAATAATAAACGGACTCTTTTTATAAATCTATCATTGACATTGTTGATTTGTATATAAAAATGAAATCATGAGCACGTAGAATATTTGTATATACTCTGTTTGACAGTTTTCCTATGAGTATAATGCAGAAAAATCTTGGTTGTGAAAATGATATCCTAATGTTCAATCAAGTAAAACTAATTTACAGGTATAAATTATATGCGCTTTAGACGGTATATGTACCTGAAGATGCAGAGTGTTTAATAACATATGTTCTCCCGAACATTTGAAGGCCGTCGAATTTAGCAAAACAAATCCATTTTCTTCCGACTCTAGGTATGTCAAAACCCTAGACAAGGAGCCAATCTCCTTATTCTTGTTCATATGATCCATAGAGAAAATCAGCTGTATCACCACTTCTTTCTCACCTAAAATGCTCACAGATGAAACTACCCATGAATTTGTATTAGTTGTAACATCTTTAGAACTTTGTCCCTTGATGCCGATATTCTTTTGCCTTGTACTGGTGGATGATGTTGAGTACGATGAAAGTTTTTCCTTTTTACGTATTAATGTCTCTACTTCCTTTCGTAGTTCTGGTATGTATTCGAGTGCACGCGATACTGTCCCTGGAATACTTACTTTTTTCTGTCAAAATTGAGCAGTGTTATGAGTAACAAGAATTAGGAAAATTTACAACTCTAGTGTCAATCAAATACATATAGTACTTGGTAAGTTTTTATATTCATTTATTCAGTTTCTCTATATATATAGTTGTTTGCTAAGATCCCTTGAAAATATATTTGACTACTGAAAATCTAAATTCAAGTACCTTCTTGTGATCAGCTGATATGGGCAGCAATGAACAAAGATATGCATATAAATCGTTAACCCTCTTACGCCGATCTCTTTCACTAGCGTTATGATTAAGCTTCTTGGACACCTTTATCATGGGCTCACCAATATTTCCATTTATAGCTCCTCCAACTGAATCTGAACTCTCGGGTGTAAAATCCTGCCGGATTTGATCATATGCTGGAAAATCAAGAAGTGAATCATATGAATTTGCTTCAACGTCCAAAGAAATACTATTGCAATCTTGTTGGTGATTTCTGTCAATGTTATTCCCCAAGGGCCATTCATAATTTGTGGAAAACAATGTAGGAGATAATGCTATCATCCTTTCTTTGTTTTCGTTTCAGGTAAAGGGAATGGTTGCTAAATTTGAATTTTGATGAAGTATGATGAGTTGTGTATTTAAACAATGTTAACTAGGGGTGTCCTCTTGTATTATAAATCTGACATTTACATCATCTTGGAATTAAACTCTTTATATTCCTGCTTGCTAATGAGTACAGACAGTAGTATTGAACAACCAATAAAAAAGGAACGCTTGTAACGACCCAAACCCGCTCCGGAGAGTAGGCCGAAACGTCATAATCATGGTGTCATATCAAAGCATAATAAAGGC